>JAAZQE010000033.1:0-77952 GCA_013620735.1 Clavariopsis aquatica | reverse complement strand
CATCGAGCACCCACCATAACCCCGTGACCCACCTACTGTTTTACCGAATGACCGTTTTCTAGAGGCTCACCAAGAAGGCAATTGTTACCCTCCGGTCGTTGATCCGGTAAAATATCCCACTCTCGGGTGTCCGAGGTAACGTCTTCTGTTAGTAATGCGAGGTAACGTAATCAATAATGGCAATATTACTTCAATTAGTTAAATAAGAATATATCCAATTGAGACTGTTAGAAACCAATATCCGCCAAGCGGTAATACGGCATATGACATCTGCTGTATTGAAATATAAACTCAGCGTAAGTATTGACTTAATGATTACAATGATATCCATTATTATTGATTCATATAGATAATCTACATATTGTATATGCCCCACCTTTACACCTCCTATAGGAGTTTCGAAGATCATATTGCACACACTTCAGAAGTTCAGTAGAGTAATGACTTTCTACCTAATAGAAATGCGAGACCAAGTCAATGAATTTATTGAACAAAAACCCTACAGTAGATATCTTGAAACACATTTTCCTAGAAAATATATCGTTTCAATATACTACCGGTAATACTGAGCCGTCATCCATCCAAAGACTATCGCCTGTGATTGCATTTCTAGTTTTCACATCTAGACAATATTTCCCAATGAGGGAGATAGAAAGTAGAACACCAATACAATCACACAAAAGCACCATCAATACGGGGCTAGTTATTAAATATATCCAACAAATGCACAATGTAACTGTCATGTTGTATTGATACACTACAAGCTTAAATTTAAACTTTAAGTTCCATCCGGGGAATCCATTGTTTTTATGCGACAATCTATATCTAGGTTAACTATATGCAGGAACCAATTGTCTTGTTTAATAATGATTTCGACAAAAATATCAGTTTCGGAGCTCAGTACCAAGTCTTCATCGGGAAACACACTCTGTGCATCAAATAGGACGCCATCAAGTAGAACACTTCAATTTACCTTTGCGGTTGTTGGGAAACTCAACAAGATAGAACAGAGTATTGAAATCACCTTATTTTGGTAAAGACGGCAACGAATCACAACAAAAATGGAACTTCATGAAAGAGGTGTGCAGTTACACATACAAACAGTATTTAAATCGGCTGAAGCTCCTTGGATAGTGTTAAATTAGATCCGGGGAAATGTTCGTCGGGAATAAGCTATTTCCGAGATCACGTGCCAATCTGGCTTTACGAATGCATACCTATGCAAGTGCATTTTCAAGTACATCATATCATATATCTTGAAATGAACGCTCGGCCTCCCAAGATTGCTAAAGCCAGCAGTTCTGACGGTTGATATCACTCACAAGTGAGACCCTTCAATCCTATCAAAACCCTTATTAACTCAAATCTGGCAGTTGGCCCACACACACACACGCGCGCGCGCGCGCAAACCTTACCGTAGTCTCGGGTCGTCCCCTATCCTACGGCTCTCATCCGAGAAAGTGCCACCAGGGGAAACACATGCCTGCAAAACGGTTGGTGGCTTCGCTGACTCGCCATGCGGCTGCGTGACGTTTGTCGATAAATGGTGGCGCCTGCGAAGAATTGTAGCGCGGAGAATTTTCATACATTCATACGAGGTGATGGCCTGACTTCCAAGTTGGATCAAGGGAACATGTCATGTTTTGAGGGGAAGGGGTGGAAGACTTACTCGCGATTTATGTTTCCAAATCACGGCGGATTTGGGTGCTTGAAGAGCTCACAATGTATGGAGCAAGACAGCCTTTAATTAAATGTTTGTTATCTTGTTTTCAGCTACTTCGAATCTTATTAAATCGAGGAGCCGATTCATTTCACTTTTTCGAAGCCCTCTCTCCCTCATTTTATCGTTCATCGGCCACCCTCACCCTCCACAAAGTCATCAATTTCCGACAAATGGGTAAGTTCTTGCATGGAACATTTAGTGCATGAGCCGTGCGTGCGTGTCACAGACTGTCATTCGGGGTTGTCCGAGCATGGGTGCCCCCTTAGTGGGGTTACCTTCCAGAGAGAGACTTGAACCAATGCATGGTATCCGATGGCGGATAAGAATAATAAGTAAAAGAAAGATCGTTTGTGAAAGCGAAATAAGTAAACTATGGGGTGCTGAATGAATGGGTAGGAAATGCAATGACTATGCACAGGTTGTGACAGTTTTCTCGAATGAGACAACAGACATTTCTATAGCTACCAAAGAGCCCCTAGTAATCTTGAGAATTCGCAATAATCTTGAGAATTAAAATGACAATTTTTAGAGTAATTCGCCGGATATCTAGTTCACCATAATACATAAGAAACAGAATTGGACTGCCATATCCTCAAACCACATGTGTAGGCTGCACCGCAACCCGACTGTCCGACTTCATCGCCTTACTGCCCCTCATAATTTGCCCATTATTCTCCACCGTCCAATCAACAGTCTTCACAATTCCATCTTCAGTATTGATCCTTTGTTCGTCGCTCTTAGCATCCTCGTCCCTATTGTTCCATCGCCAATCTCCCTTCATTTCAAACTGCTCGTTTTGAACCGCCACTGTATCCAGATCGTTGTATGCTTCAGTATTATACTTTGACCGCATTCGACTTGGGACCCCATTGTTACTGGCGCTTTGGCCGTAGGAGGATGACTTCTTCGTTTCCGAACGCAGTGCCGGAATTATGCGACTGAGCAAATACTTCACTGTCGGGCCCGAGGCACCAATGATGGCGATGGCGCATTCAAGAGCAGAGTAGGACTGCTCGACGGAGTATGAGGATGTTTTGCCCCTGAACTTGTTTGTGAGCCAGACCAATCGTAGGATGCCGATGGCAATGACAAGGAGACCGAGGGATAAAAATGCGATCGTCACGAGCTTTCTGCGGAGTGCCATTTGCAAATCGTAAATTATCCAGGTAGGCATGACTAGCACCATTGCATCGGTTATAAGAACCACTGTAACGGTGCCGACGACAAACTTGAATGGATCGTAGCAGTTTCCTGGAATTGTCTTGTCGAATTGGCGTGCGAGAGGAAGACACGGCATCATGCCAACAATGAGCTGAACGATGAGATAGAGAGCGTTTATGATCTGAATTCCCCATAGCGAGTATTGGATCCAGATATTTCGGGATCGCAACTTTTGCAGTGACCAGAGAAATGAGGCTTTGACGAGACAGACGATAGGGTTGTAAGTTACCGAAAGTGCGTATTGTAACTGTGCACCCAGCTTTCTGTTGATTAGAGCCTTGGGCACATCTGCATCGTGATAGCCAATATAAAGTGTCTTGACATCTGAATTTATTAGTACAAGGGCGCCGTAGATGTTGTGGCGAGTAACCTACAAAAGTGCACAATGACAGTATTGATGAGAGATATCAACCACGCAAGCACAATGAGAGCGTCATCTGTAAGCAATCAGTGACAAACCGAGTCAGCATAAGCGGAATTCTTACCTCCACCTAGCGTGCGATCTTTCTTTTTTCTCCACACTCTAACGCTGACAACGAACCCAGAGAGGCCAGGACACAAGTAAAGAATAGCAATGAGGGTAGGCTGCAACCCTGATCCTGCCATAACTCACGACCGAAATGTCGAATAATCGTGGCGATCTGGGATCAGGAGCAGAGGAGGGCTTTGAAAAGAAGAACTGAAGATCGCCACACAATGTATATGTATGAAGGTTGGTTCGGCGGAAGACACCCCATGCCGCGGCATGCCCGCAATAAAAGAGCCTCTTCCGCCAGCAGAAGCGGCTTGTGAACCTAGAGGCTGCTTGAATGAACGCTACTAGCGGCACTTCCCATCACATTCGGAACCTAACCGACTGGCAAGAGAGCTGAGCGGCATGGGGCGGACGGGCCGTCGAGCTTGCTAGATGTTACCCTTGCTGAGACTACGAAGCGTTCGAGATTTCAGTTTTGTCCACCAGTAGCAATAGGCCCCTGATAAGATCCTTCAGGAGTTAGGATTATTCTACTAGGATTGGAAGGGGTTGTGATGGCAGTGAACAGTGTCGACAATGCGAAACCCTTAACGAGTTACGAAGCTTTTGGGCGTTGAAGCGGGCAACCAGAGTGGTGACGCCGGCCTGCCAATATCGTAAGATTGTAAAGATTGCTGCTTTGCCTTGCATGGGAAACCATGCTAAGGTTAGTTCTAACGGCTTGCTACCATATCGCCGTTCATGGCCTTTTCTTTTCATTGCTTAAGAATCTAGACAATATGACCTTTCTAGAAGTCAGGCCGATAAGGAGAGCCCTTTACCTTCAGACCCACCATCATGAGCAAGATAGATCTTGCGAACTGTTGCTTCTCATAATAGAGTGTTCTAGTGCACCAAGAAAAATGGGCTGATTTCCGCCAGCCGTCCCACGACACAAATTACACTAGTCGGACCGATTGCAACGTGCTACGAGGCACTAACCTAATGGCGGGCCGCAGGAATGTAATCCTAGTCTGTACTTGAAACACAAATCAAAAAATCCGTCGAATTTGTGGGGAAAATGCCCAGGGTCAGAAATGCTTGGAACAAGATTCCCATATCCGACTCCTTGGAGCAGGTTGTTGCTTTGGGAGACTTGCGTCAATCCTTCGTCATAATACTCCCTAATATATCTCCTGCAATCACAGACTCGCCGGAGATATAGCCACGAGTTGATGTTTATTTAAAGTACACGCGACGGCTTCTACACACGCTACGCACGCTACGTACGGCGACTTTTTGACTCGTCTCCCGTCTCCCGTCCCTCGTTTCCGTCTACTGCTGGTTAGCCCACGCCTCACACCCTCTTGTCTGCCGAACCAGACTATCGGAAATCCAGGATCACGGCATCTCTTTTCCGACATGCAATGTAACTTTCTAGATAAAATGCAACGTGCGCCGCAAAACGTGGGAGTTGCGACCGACACAGTGGCCCTTACCTTGCCCCTGCATCTGCCACCAACTGCCTCATCACAATCACCATGGTTTTCAGCAAGCTTTCCTTCAGCCAGCTGGCCACATTCATTCTTTCTTTGAGCGTTGCTGTCAGTGTGAAGGCACAGGAGACCGAGCCTTCCGCCACTGGTTCTATTACACCTGCTGCTACAGTTGTTTCCGACAACTCATCTGCTGGAGTCCCGCTTTTCGATGTCGAGACAGTGCAGTTAACGGATCCAGTCATTACCGATCTAGTGAACGGTGATAATCAACAAGTTGCGGAATATGCTTACTTGTTTGCTTTCGATAACAGCTCGGCGATCACCCCTTCTGCTCGTGCACGCAGGGTTCGACGGTCTGCCAAATGCAAAACATATCCAGGCGATCTTTTGTGGCCCTCAAAACTTGTGTGGGATATCTTTGACCTTGTGCTGGGAGGAGCCCTTTCTCCTATCATTCCGATTGCCTCGCCCTGCTACAAGAACTCAGTGTACAACAACTACAATGCAACAAAGTGTGCTGCGATCACAGCTGCGTGGGGTGTGGAAAAAACTCAGTATGTTGGCCTTTGCTTCCCCTTTTCAATAATTTGAGCGTAACTAACCTACTCACAGTTATGAAGACCCAGGATCTGTCTTCTATCCCACATATGAAGGCAAGACTTGTCTCCAAGGCGCTGACCCTACTCTCTTGGGTAATTGCACCCAGGGTGGCTACTCACTTTACTCTGTGAAGGTCACAAATGTTGCACAGATCCAATTGGCTGTTAACTTCGCTCGTGCACTCAATCTCCGTTTAGTCGTGAAAAACACTGGACACGACTACAATGGAAGATCCACTGGGAAAGACGCTCTCAGCATTTGGACTCATAACCTCAAAGACATCCAGTACGTGGCGAACTACAAGAGTTCATCGTACACCGGACCTGCTATGAAGATCGGTGCTGGCGTCCAGGGATTCGAGCTCTATGAGGCGGCTGATAAGTATGGTGTCTCAGCTCTCTCTGGAATCTGCCCAGTATGTTTCTCTCAAATTGAAAGTTCAGATTGAATTGCTAACTTAACTTAGAGTGTTGGTGTTGCAGGTGGTTATTCCACCGGAGGAGGCCACTCGCCTCTCATGCAGCTCTACGGCATGGGCGCCGATCAGGTGGTAGCTTTAGAGGTCGTGACCGCTGCCGGTTTCTTTGTCACAGCTACACCTGATGTTAACGCTGACCTTTACTGGGCTCTTCTCGGTGGAGGCGGTGGTACCTTTGGCATCATCACTTCGGCAGTTGTCAAAGTCCACCCCAAGGTCGCTGTCACCACGTCCGTTTTCAATTTCACCACCTCAGCAACTGTCTCCAATGAGACATTCTGGAAGGGTGTGAGGGCATTCTGGGACGAGATGCCCACTTACAACAAAGCAAAGACGTACTCGTACTTCTTCGTTTCGTTGACAAATGGGGTGTACGCGTTCGAGATGTTCCCCTTTTTTGCAACTCAGAAGACGGTCGCCGAATACGAAGCCCTCGTCAAGCCCTTCTTTACTAAGCTTACTGCCCTTGGCATACCATACCTCATCTCGACACAGCATTACGATACGTTTTATCCTGCGTACAAAGCCACATTCGGTACGATCAACTATCGCGTCGGTGGCTACACGTCTATCCCCGGTAACCGAATCCTTCCCGCCGCAAACTGGGAAGACCCTACTCTCAAAAACAATACTTTCGATGCCTTTAAACATGCCGTTGACAACTCTCTTCGCATTGGCGTGTACCATCAAGCTCCAGCCAACCCCTCCAAGATCATCAATTCTGTCAATCCGGCCTTCCGTAACGAAGCCTCTATGCTGATTGCTATCAACCCTGTTGCTGCTAACTCTACCGCTGCTCAACTTGCAGCAGGAAGCGCTCATCTTACTGACGTTGTTCTTGGACCTCTCCGTGCCGTCACGCCGCTTGGGGGTGCGTACGGAAACGAAGCTGATATCGCCGAACCGGAATGGCAGCAGGCATTCTGGGGCTCGAATTATGCAAGGCTTTTGACAATCAAGAAGAAGTGGGACCCTACTGACCTTTTCTATGTGCACCATGGTGTAGGTAGCGAGGCGTGGGTTGTGGATGATGGGGATCGTGGCGTCCAGACGCAAGATGGTAGACTATGCCGGGCCTAGGATTGGTATTCAACTGTGAGTGTGACTGTGTACATATAATTAGTAATATATATATTCAACCATTCTCTGTGGTCTCCCCCGGGACTTCATAAGTTCAAAATGGAGGATATATAATGACCCGTTATGATTCAACGAATTCACCCCACATATGAAAGTGTCTGGAGACACCTAGGTATTAGAAGGATCCCCAATCTACGTTCTTCACATCCTGTATTAAAAGAGAATATCAATACTAGTCAGGTGTATATCCGCTGACTAACCAACACTGCCCTATATATATATTGGTCGTACAGATATACACTCAATCAAGCAATTACCTCATCACATTGACCTTACAGTGATACTTCTCCTCATCAATCCTGCTTACAAATAGAATACTTTATATCAAGTGTTAGAGTACAGATAAGCTGTATCTTAGTTTTGGGAAATACTTTATAAGATATTTTAACTGTTAATTTTCAACAAAATTATGAACATAGTGTGGTGTAGAGAGTACGCTAGGCGCATGTGACTAGGCAACTCTATAACAGTATTTAAGGTTGCCTCAATGAACCATAAGGATAGCCAGGCTCACAACACAATCAGATGAAGTCAAGAAATATATCCTTTTTGTCTACATCCTCCCCTCTCTTGCTGCGGACCGATTGCGGGTCTGATTCTTTGGGCCAGATTCCACACTATTGTAGAGTTAAACTTAATCAAATGATGTGAACCAAAGACTGATTCAATGTTAGAAATATTTCAAAGGGAGTTATTTCTGCTTGATTGGATCTTCTGCAGGGCAGTGAGAAGCTCCTCCCCATTTCTTACAAGTATTATACAACTCACATAAGAGCCTGAATCACTACACTTCATTATATGCAATAACATAGAATGGCATAGTGTTATGGGTCTCATTTGGATTGGAAAAGGGCAAGAGAGGGAAATAAATTGTATATTTGGTTGTCTGGCTGATGTCAAGTTTTCCGGGCTATGTTAACACATAATAAGGAGACAAGGAGGAGTACAGAAAAGTGTCAGAAAATTCTACTTTCTAAAGCAAAGTGATATTATAACAGAAAGGTGTGATAAGTAAAAAAAGCGAGGACTACGCTCTGTATGATCCTGGCGCGAATTGGCCCAGGTTTCAGGCTTGGCCTAAAATGAGATCTGTCAACAAGCTTTACAGTGACCTCAACCTTGTAAACATTTCAGCCTTCCAATCTTTCTAAATTGACTCAACGCCGGAAAAGATGCCACTCGCATATCCTTGTGGCTGGTGTTAAATCGACGTAATTGAGACAAACCTGACCGAGCACACAAAATGAGAGTACCAGTAAATATGACTCTGGTATTCTCACATCACGCTTGCACTTCGGAGTGGCTTTTAGTACAAATACACTCACACGTCCTAGATTATGAAAGGGGTTCATAGTTTCTGCTGTAAGTGAAACCCCCTCGTTCCTTTCTCTCCCTTTTGTCTAAGTCCCGGCCCAAACCTTCCCCAAAAGCAAACAAGCAGTGTCCAGATCCTTGTTCATCCATAACAACAACTAATTTGCAACCAAAAAGATTTCTTCAAAGAAAAGCTTCTCTCGTCGATAAAAGTCCATCGTGCTTTTACAACATCACGCTCCTCCATGGCTGTATCGCAAATGTGGCTAGCTGCATAACAGGGTCCCGGACGACTTGGGAAAACTCTTGGTATTCCAATGGCACAATTTTAGGTAGAGATCCTCGAAAGACCTCCTCTAACGCGTACTATACCAATCTATTTAATGTATACTTCTTCTCTAGTTACATCAACGAACACCTTCCCTAGGAGCTGATTGTGAAAACAAATGGCAGGGAGCAGATTTTACGTATCCACCAGGATCCTGCTCAATACCAATCACAATGAACGAAGACTTTGAGGGTTTATGTTACTCGTTGAAAGGCTTCTATTTCACGCTTAGATTAGACTGCAACAAACTAGCAGTGCCCTGTATTTTGTCACCTCTATTTTAAACCCCCCTCTAAATTTGGCCCTACGATTATAGGCAAGTTCTCTAGTGCGCTACTAGATACGAGAATCATCATTAAGGCCTCTCAATATGATCCACAATCCCCATTATGTAGATACATTTGGATAATATTTGCACTTCTTTAGACGACGACTGCCTCCAAAGACTTCCACGCTTTTCGCGAGGATTTAGACGACGATCTCGAAATCAGTGAAATTGCTAATTTTCTCTTCGATGTCGCGTATGAACGGTACTCATACCAAAGGCCTCGATATCAACGTTCCCCCCAGATAGTACCAGGTCCATAACCATCCCCAGGGCAGCACGGCTGAAATCAAGTCCCGTCGATATAGTGTCTCTATCACCAAAAACCTTCTAGCAACTCAACTCGGTTAGGTGGTATAAAAGAACTCAAAAAAATAAAACCTTGTTATTAAAAAAATGGTCACGTCCTCATGAAAGTAAACCCCCTACCCCAGCCTTTAGGAGCTACAACAAAAAGAAGGCAGAAGGTTCGCCAAATAGGCCCTTCAGCAAGAACGTAAATGTATTGGGCACGGTCCTAGTAAGTGATAAACATGGCTTTAGTGTCATATTGCTTCATGTATTCCTATTCTTCTTCAACGTTTACATCACAAGTTCTGTACAATTATCTTCATATCTCTAAGTTAGACACCAAGGCAGCATGGAAGGAATGAATCTTGTTAACGATATTACTTGATTGCACTTTTTGTAACCATTCACGCTTTTTTACACTACTTGTTTGTATGGTTCATATCGCAGATTCAGATACATCTGCTTTGGGCGCTTTCTAGAACTAGAGGATCATGCTAAAAGCCGCCGGAAACATCAATTCTAAAACAAAATGGTAAAATAGGTATGTATTGTGATCTATCGCAGCTAACTCATGAGCGCAATGAAGAGATGAGTAAATCTTAAGCCTACAGTGTCCCCGGCATGGCCGAGTGACCTAGAATGAACTCTGAGACCTATGCGAAGTTCTTTTAGGAAACAGGTTGTTAGAGCTACGAAGAATGGAATCACAGGAAGTTTGTCGGATAAAATTCCTCAAAAGAGAGTTAAAAATCAAGTGGAGGAGGTTTCAAAAATCCGAAATGTCCCTGGCTGATCCTCCATGTATCTTTATAAGGTTGATTTAAACTTGCAATAATTCGAACCTGGTTATCGAGGCTAGGGTAGTCTGAACACCTAATATTGGTAAACGCTATTACTGCGAGGAATCTTTCAGGGGCTTCTTCTCTACACAAAAGTGGGACGATCATTTTATCTTAGGATAGGTTGGGTTTGAAGGGGCTGACCTTTCGGATCATACAAGACATTTGATTTCAAGTCTTGCAAATATTATTCCTTCTACAAACTAATGGAATCTACCACACTTTTGGAACCCAAAGCTGCTGTTTTTCACCAAACTCTTGTGCATATGTTGAAGGTATTCTTTACTATAATTTTTCACATCACACATTTTATGAATTGTGCAGGTTTGGCATAATATAGAATAATCCAGTGTCAATGAAGCTAAGATAGGACCGAAATCAATACCTAAGTAAATAATGATTAAGGAATGTAAGGAAGAAATTCAGAAAAGGTATAACGCTAAACCAAAACACCAATCCAATACATGTCCTTTACCCATCCATGCCCATGTAAATGCCCAAAGAACATAGCCCAACATTATCCCCAAAAAATCAGCCTATTGAATCTCCGATCTCATCACTTGTTTATCTTTTAAACCTGGCATTGGAAAGTAAAGTCGTTGAGGTTAATTGGCTTGGCCCTATCCTTATCCCCATCCAAATCGGCAAACACAAAGTTGCGGCCATTAATAGGGATAATCAGCGCATCCTTATTGAAGGAGCAAAAGACATTATCGACAAATGCGACGAGCTGAGCGGAGGATGCGGTGATAATGCCGGCGTGGTCGATAGCGGATCCACCGAAGAGTGTGGGGATTTTGAACACGGTACCGTCTGCAACGACAGTGGCAATGGCAGAGGCGCCCGTTTGGTCGTTTATCACAGAGACAGAAATCTTGGGGAAGATTGTTTGGCGGTTCTCGAGTGTGGTAGGAAGAGCAAGAATAGTGGTTGGGAGGAGGGCAAGGACGGCGGCGAATGTTGTCTTCATCTTGATGGTTCGATTTGGTTTGATGGTTGATGGAATGGGATTAGGATTAAGATTATCGTTGATTTAGTGGGACAGAGAAAAAGGTGTCGGAGACTGTTGCTAAGATGTAGATGTAGAGGTGAATGTAGACGATGAAAGCGCAATCTTAACGCGACTCTCAGCTCCCTATATACTCTTCGAAATGAAGCACACCCTGTCCGGTGCTGATTTGCACCATTGCTAATCTTCAGCTATTCCTGTGCGTGCCATTTGTCCAAGCGTGCTCTGTAACCTTGTCCTGCACCCCAAGCGTGGCATAGCGTCACCCGTAGCTGAGCCGCCTCTCTCGGCGCGGGCGTAAAGTCATGAGCTGGAAATCACGAATGCGGGTTTGGTGGTGGCAGGTTCTCTTGGCGAGGTGACAAGCCTTTGCAATTTCGTCAGCCCTAACGCGATACAGTTAATCGAGTGAATTTCACAAATAGGAGCCAGCTGCCATACGCCACAAAATGCCACAAACACGTGTTGGGTTTACTTGGCGAGAGCCTTGGGATTGATGAGACAGCAGGCTATTTTTGTGTGCTGATTTCTCCCTCATGGCCCTAACACCGGCATCTCGTGATTCCCACCGTCCCTAAGAACTTTCTGTCTTTGGAGCACGGCCACGCTTACGGTCTTTCGGATGGAGAACCACTTGGACTATGGTGCCTAGTAGAGTTTTCACGGCTGACTACTGTTGGTTTCGAGTCTCAGCATTTCGTTGGCGTAGTCCTAGAATGATGAATCAGTTTGCGCAGCCTCAATTCGTGGCACAGCTGCCTTGGGGAAGTTCATGATGCAACGATATCATGTGGCGGCTGAAAGTGTTCGAGGTGTGAGCACGTCTTCTAAATGTCTTGAGGAATTTAAAGCATCACCCGCCGGGCGAAAAATCCCTGAGTTGAGAATCTACAGGGACTTGAACCTAGTCGTCCCAAAACGGAAGTTAATTACTGCTCTTGGCATGAACATACCCTGTCACAGCAGCAAATTAACATGTTCGCCCTTTCCAAGCCTCCTTTCAACACCAATTATCAACATAGCCCAGTGTAACGCCCACTTGCAAAACTTACTAAGCAACGAGATGATCTGAAATGCGATAGCATCTTGCACACCGCTAGTCTTTGCATATATTAATCTTTGGTCAAGACGTTACCAAGAGATGTAACGCCTTACTGAGTGTCGCAGGTGTCTTCTTCCAGGGAGTTCTCGATGCAGTTACTTTACTTTTGACTCTGTCAACAAATCGGATCACTAGAGCAATAGCTCCAGGTTCGATTATTAGAATTTCTGTTTCTAGGCTGAAAACGCATGTCCTAATCATTTCATCCTACTTGAAAGCTAAACTGTTTAACAACGAAACATTCTTCTCATCTCGATGTCCCCCAACTCTGTTTCCTTTCCCCCCTCCCTCCTTTCTTATTTCTTTCCACTCTGGTTTACTTTGGGCAAGCCTCCCATTCCAAATGCAACTTCATTTCAAATTTAGTGTCCTGGGTATCGACACCCAGAATCGCGTTCTGTGTGCATGTAATCACCGCTTGAGAGTTGACGTTGAATAGCTGGCCGGACACTCCGCACTTGGACCAAACGAGAGACTCGTGGGGGACCGTGCTGGTCAAGCGGTAGTTGTTATCGATAGGCCCACTGAACGGAGTGTTTGTAGAGACCTTTATTCATCAGTATAAAAGTTGTATATCATCACTCGATCCTTAGTCTGAGTACAGCACTCTATGACTAGTAGAGAAAAAGAAGGAGAAGACTTACATCCTTCTGTTGTCCACTAAAGAAGTAGTTCGCGCCAATCCGTGCACTGCATCCCTTTGGAATCAAAGCATACCCACGCAGATCCGTCGTAGCAACTGTGTACGACCAGCCCTGTGGATAGTGCAGAGTGATCTTGACATCACAATTCTTGCGTGAGTCCGAAGCAGACTGGCCCGTGCCAGTCGCAGCGACATATTTACTGAAACCGAGAGAGACGAGTGTTCCTGACTCGCCGATGTCGGCTGTTGCTGAGCCGGGTGGGCAACCAGTCCCTGCCCATGATACTTCTGTGAAGGGTCAGTGGGGAGCAATGAAAAGGAAATGAGGGCAGATAGGGATTAATGGACAAGGAAATGAAAAGAGCGAGCATACTTTCAACGTAGACCTGGCTTGGATCTGGAGCTAGACGTTTCACGCCAACTGGATTCGCAGTCACGACAGCCGAGATAAGAGCAATGATTGCGAAGAAACGCATGATGAATTGAGCAGTGCTATTCGAGCGAAGTTGAGTAGTAGATTGTAACAAGTGAGCTTCAAGTATACCTATGATTTATCGACCAGCACCAGCTCTCTCTTTATACCATCGTCACTCCATACTCGATGTTGAACCCTGCTAAACAGCTGAGCTCCTTCATGAGTGCTCTCGTATCGTATACAACAGCAATATCTCTAGCATTCCCGTCGCATCTCCAATAATAGAGTCAGTCCACATTGTAGACATGTTCCACTCCGAAACACCTGCCCGTTCCACCTCTTGACCGACCAAGAACACTGCATCTAGGCCGTCTACCAGGTCTCGTTCTTCAGCTCGAATCAATATCGCGGCCTTGGAACCACATTGGGTAGCAATGGGCGGTGATAGAATACGGATCGTACATGTCAGGTGAGTTGATTTTGAAGGATGGGTGGGGATAAACGCTGTGCTGGCGTGGTGGGGTGCAAATGCCGTTGTGCGAATGCGGTTTCGGACGAATGGAACCGCAACCTGCAACCTGAAGGCTGACGAGCGAGAGGGCGACTATTCAAATCCCTCTAGCTGAAATAGAAGACT
Organism: Clavariopsis aquatica; assembly: GCA_013620735.1. Taxonomy (NCBI): domain Eukaryota; kingdom Fungi; phylum Ascomycota; class Dothideomycetes; order Pleosporales; genus Clavariopsis; species Clavariopsis aquatica. The sequence goes on along the minus strand of JAAZQE010000033.1, from coordinate 63,934 downwards.
TGGCGTTTGTCGAAGGTATAGAGATTGGTGTTACCACAAAGTCACTCCATCCACTGGCGATTCATGACGTAGAAGTGGTGTCTTCATTTCGAGTCCCGAAGCTGGAAGGAGAAGTGTAATCTAGCTTGATTGTAAGCTCGTGTCTTCATATACAAAATCTGGAGGCGAGGGCAGGACCTATGGTCAGCAATCGGAGGATGTGGGGAAGGTGGGTTGATTTATAGTGCTCAGAATTTGATGGTGTGGTGGTGTGACCAGGGTTGTGGGTTCTTTTGTGGTGATCAGAGGATCGGATTGAAGGCCCAGAACAAGGAAAGATAAGTTAAGTCGTAGTTCCCAGTGCTGGGAATGATGCACCTATTCTTGGAGCGAGAGAAATCCGGGGTTGGAAATTTTGTTTGTGTTTCACGTGATTTGTGATCGTTATTTCACCTTTATCGAGTGCGAGCCAAGCAGGACTGGAACATCATTATATCCCAAGGATCACTGGAAAATCTTTTTTATTCAAAGGAGATTGCGTGGCTAAATTCCAGCGACTTAAGTCAAGTACCTAACGTTATGCTAGGTCATTAATTTATTTCGTCAGCAGCACCTGGCCCCATCTTTAACCCCGAGAATTGTACGATGTTGGGAAACACGATCGCAGCCCGGAGAAAACACATGCAGGGGCTGGGGTACGACGCAGTAATCATTCCACAAGTCAAGGTCATATTGAAGCCAAAGCTGGAAATCTTGGGTTGGTAAACAGCATATTTAAATGCATACCTACATACAAGATAGAGCTACAGGACCTTGTCTATCCATGACAGCAGAAAGAGTCGAGAAAATTAAAATGGAACTAACTTGAAAGGTTTTCAGTACGCTGGACCTAATTGTGATATGGACCATTGACTTGTCGAAGTTGAAATCTATTGATTTAGGTGTGCAGCTAAAAGGTGAAAATCACGCTGCAAGCACTCTAAAATAAAGTGAGATAAGAGAACTTCTAATCATTGAAATTACTTGTTATCCTAAGTCGAGGTTCTCCTTGTAATCAAGAGGAGAGAGGGGGCGGACGGCAGGGATCTGTGTGGTGGCTTTGATCTTGAAGTCACGAACCCAGCCCCTCTATCATTGTTTGTGTAGCCAACCTTCCAGGCATTAATGCAGTTGTGCGATTTGCATCGTTTCTAACCAGGTTTTCAAGCCCTGTCAGGAGGTTTTGAGAAGCGGGTAGTATGGGCGGCCCCGGTAAGGGCAAAAGATATTTACACCCTGCAGTTTTCCCAATCAAGTCCTACAAGTAAACTAAGGGCGTAAGCGTTGAAGATGTATGCTGATGTTACCGCATCTAAAAATAAATCAACTGGAGAGAGGGCCGAGATTATCCTTGGAAAGTGGCAGGAGATAATAGATACTGGAATGATGATAGACTGGAAGCCTCGGTACTCTTTCATTGATCTAAAAACGCTTAGGACCAATACATACGGAAGCAATATAATCCATCTCCCTCGTAATATTATCTTTGATGTTAGGACTTCTCGATATTACATCTAAGATTCGTTAATCTTTTCATGATGCTCTCGCTGAAAGTTCATACAAATAAGGAGTAGGAGGGTTGGAGCGGAGCATCCTCTGGAGGTCAAACATATAGAGTCCACAGAAAGTGACAAGGCGAACTTCTGCAACTTTTCACTTCAGGGTGTGGAACCTAAATTTAGCAAGAGGAATGACCGAAATTACAGGGCATCTTTCCGTGCATCGATGGCCTTCTCGTATGCGTCTACATCTACATTCCCGGCACCCCAGGCCATAATGGCCTGTACAAAAATTCCCTTCCCTTTTCCTCGCTCCACATAACCGACTACATTTATCCAAGATCCAATATCAATTTCGGCACGTTTGACAGTTTGGAGAACATGCTCGATGTTCACATTTGCAATCTCTGGGACGCTCATGGAAGGGTAGTTGTGCTTTAGTCGAAGAGTGGCGCTTGCAACCACATATTCATCAACGCTTCATGCTCATCAACCAAGTCAAAGCCTCCAAGTGAAAAGGTACACATACCAGCCCAAGAAGCGGACCTTTTGGCCAGGCGCACAACTCGGCAGGGCGCTCAAAAGAACAAGTGTTGATGGCGGCGGGCCAGACATGATGTCGTTTTGGAGTTGAAGCTTGCACGGACATGAGGTATTTCCGATGCCGATGCCAAAGCCAAGGCGTGCACGTGCCAGTTTCCGGACTAGCGCAATCGACATCATCACCCGCCATCATTGCCCAACTTCCTCTGTCACATCCAGGCACCGACATTGAACACCCACACTCCACCTCTCACATATTCAAGGAATCGTCACATCCGTTCTGGATTTTCTTTACTCTTCATCCTGTCCCCCTAACTGTAGATCTGAGTAGTGAGGCATTACCTCTTTAGCACACCCCGCTAGATCAGGACGCCTTGGCCAGCAACCCCACCAACTTCTCTTGACCGGGTCGGCTTCCAACAACACCCTCGCCGCCCTCCTCACGACTTCGTGGTAGCCTCTGAAGATATAGACATATCATGAGCGGCTGGGGCCTCGGATGGTTGGGCGGGGGTGCCCAAAAGAGCAAGGATGCTCCCAAGAAGGCCATCCTACAGCTTCGAGGGCAGCTGGAGATGTTGAATAAGAGGGAGAAACACTTACAGAACCAGATGGATGAACAGGACAACCTTGCACGGAAACACGTCTCGACTAACAAGAATGGTATGTTTGACTCACCCTTTGAGGGGGCTTTCACTTACTTTGCCTCACAGCCGCCAAAGCCGCCCTTCGTCGGAAGAAGCAATTCGAGCACACTTTGGAGCAGACATCGTCGCAAATCATGACCCTAGAACGCGAGATAAGTTCTATTGAAACGGCCAACATCAACAAAGAGACACTAGATGCAATGAAAAACGCCGGGGCTGCTATGAAACAGATTCACGCCGGCCTGACGGTAGACACAGTAGACGACGTCATGTATATTTCTCTTATCCCTTTGAACCTGGTATTTTCTAACTTTTTTTCCTAGGGAAGGTCTCCGCGAACAGCACGCCATCGGCGAAGAAATCAGTACCGCAATTACCTCCGGCATTGGTACCGACCTGGTTGATGAAGAAGAACTCGACGATGAACTCGCAGAACTTCAGCAAGAAGCCCTTGATGAGCAAATGCTCAACACAGGCAATATCCCGGTGGGCGATAAGGTCGGCCGACTACCCAATGCGCCATCAGCAGAGGTTAAAGGGAAAGCAAGTGTCGAGGAAGATGACGAAGAGGCCGAGCTGCGGAAACTACAGGCTGAGATGGCCATGTAAAGTGTGACATATGGATGCTTCAATTTACGCACTCCGTATCAGAAGACTTGCGACTTTAGGCCGAAGACAGGGTAGGATTGGCGTACGGCGATATCAGGCACGCGGCTCGAGTTACACTTATCATTTTTGCTCTTTTGCGACCATGGCGTGGTATAGCATGAATAGCTCCTAGATTTCTGATGGGACAATAAGGAGGATGTCGATATTAGTTTTGAACAACTTTTGAGAGATTTTATAGTGACAGGAGAATAAGTTGGGGCTTCTATACCTACTTTGTACTTGAATGCTACGCGGTTTTTATCCTGCATGACGTATCTCATCTAAACCCCGCGCTTACCACGTTCGAGTTGAGAGTAATTTGTATCATGTCCTTTCATTTTCCACTCACCTCAGCCAGGAGAACACGACAATAAATAGCAAAGTGATAATTCTATTCATAAAGAATGCATTACTAATTCAGTAACACCTGTCCATCGTAACACATGACCTGATGCCCCGTTCTTCCAGTTCCACCCAGGCCCCTAAAAGATGAATACAAGGCTGAAATTCCCACACAAGTAGAAGGGGAGATGGGAAGCAAGCCAGAAACGCCACCTCATCCGGGTATCTATACACAATAAAGGCGGTCTTTGCTGCGCCAAAGAATGCGATAGTGACAGAAGCTTCGCCATGAAACGCGAAGCTGTGCATATGGCTTTTGAGGACATACAACAGAACGCTTCATCAATAATCAACATGAAATGAATCGCTTTTAGTTTCTCGTCGCCCTCGCTATGTGGGACCGAAGGCGCATTATAAGGTGTGTATTGTTAATCACGTACTTCTGATAAAGGCGCACTGTCTGTGGTGCCAGCTTTAGAATCCTCAATGCCAGTGCCCGCTTCAGTACTTGATCGCATAATTGGAGTTCCATTCTGGATAGCTGGAGATCCTGGTACAGGCGTTAAAGGCTCTACGCTCGGTCTTTGTGCTTGTACACGTGCGTTCTGGGGCACAGCAGTCGGAGACGGAATGGGATTTGGCAGTGAGGAAGAGGCCATCATGTTTGGCTTGAACATATGGGGTTGTATTGAGGATAGGGGCGTAGGTGTTGATGGTGGTGCGGAACCTGTGGCCAATTGGTTCCTGTTGGGAATCGGACATTCCGTGTTTGTCACAGGAGAAGCAGACGGATTCGGGGGCAATGTGCTTGCCGCAGCCACTGCTGCATCGCTAGCAGCAATAGCTGCCGCAGTATTGGCTGCCGACACTGGAGGCGCTGGGTTTGCAGCATCGTTAGCCCCAGCACCCTCATTAGTAGTTTGACTGCCATTACTTTCTTGCTTGATAGCACGGCCGTCGTCACTAATAGATCGAAGAGTTGAGATCTGCTGAATGGAGCCAAGTAGTTCTCGCTCTGAAGTGGTCAAGCTTGGCACCCGCTCAGGACAGATATACGCCTGTATGGCATTGTCCACTTTCGCGTCCTCTCCGGCTTCGGTTCGTTCTCGGAGGTAGACGCTCCGGAACGCCTCAAGTTGGTTGATAACATAGGGGCCGAGTGATGGTGGGTAACGGCCTGATGGATGGGGCGTCAAGGGCTGGTTCTGGAGAGGTTGAGCTTGAGTAGAAGGACGATGCTGTTGCGAAGGCTGTTGTTGCGGAGCGGCTTGTTGTGAAGATTGTTGCGCTGAGGGGGGGGTTGGATTAGGTAGAGCAGAGGGGATGGCTGATGAAGCACTGGTCGTTGTGTACGGTGAGGGTCTATTGGGTCCACTAGAATATGGGCTTGGGCCCGCGGTAGCGTATTGACTGCCGTATGTACCAGTCGTGGTGTATCCGCCCCCACCGTAAGGTGTTTGTGGAGCGCTAGTAGGAACCATCATGCCATACATGCTGCTTGTTGCTGTTGCTGCTGTTGCTGCTGTTGCTACTGAGCTCACTGGAGGCCCCTGGGTGGTTTGAGCATAGGGAGTTGGCAACTGATTTGCGGGGGGTCCAGTCGTATTTCCACCTGCCCATGGCGAGGCGTATGGAGAACGTGCTGGGGCAGCATTTGGAGTGGGTGTCGTTGTTTGATCTGCAATGGTGTTCCGAAGACTAGGTGGCAACCGGCGTTCTACTCCTAGTTGTGGTGGTCCATTGGGAACACCATGAGGTATGGGAGGATAGAAAGGAGGTGGCCCTGGTTGCCCATATGGCGGGGCATATCCATTAGGAGGAGGATAGTAGGGCTGCCTCTGCGGCTGAGGAGGTGTTATTTGCCTCTTTCGTCGCTCTTTTTCGATTGAAACTTCAGGGTTCACTTTCCAATTGAAGCCCTTGCCTTCTTTATCACCTCTCACAAAGGCATCGTGCTGGCCGAGGTTGTGTCTTACACTTGACTGCCAACCGCTGGTTGTAGTTCTGAACTTATAAAAAGGGTATTTGCGTTCGATGTAATTGTAGATCTGCTGGAGATTCATCTGCCCATTTGGAGAAGATGAAATTGCTTCGTGAATGAGAACAACATAATTGGCGGACGGTCGTTGTAGTTGCTCTTCTGAGTAATCCTCCTGCCGCATTTCGGGTGATGGAGTGCGCACAGGTTTGGTCAACTTGGTCTGCTTTTTATCACCTAGATTGGCCAAATTATCACGAACCTCCGTTGTTTCTCGCACATCGTCTTCGTCACCCTCAGCGGCGTTGGTGTTTGAATCTTTGCGTGGTCGTGGAGTCTTCGGTTTCACAGTGGGCAAAGGAAGGTCTGCGGGATCGAGGCCAGCTGCTCTCGCCTTTTCAATTTCTTTCCCTTGCTTGACAAGTTGGGATCGCTGTCTCTTAGACATGACACCGTCTTTGGGTGGCCTGCCAGGGCCTTTGCGCTTCTCCATCACTAAGCCAATGAGTGATTCTGGAAGATTGTGTTTTTTTACCATGTCTGCGGTGATGAGATCAACTTCGTCAAGTGATTTACCTTCCTCAGCCGTCGGCTTTCTCAACACCACGGTAGGTACCTCGGATACAGTAGTTTTGGCGGGCGTTGGGGTTGGGATTTGAGTTGGTGTGGGCTTCTCTTTGGGAGGAGTCAACTTGGCTGGCTCTTTCGCGGGCGCTTTGGTGGGAGCCTTTGCCGGAGCTTTCGCAGGAGCCTTCGCCGGGGTCTTTGCAGGTGCTTTGCCTTTCTCTTTAGGAGGCGGAAGCTCCTTGCGCACCTCTTTGATCTTTTGCTTTGGTCGTTTGGCCGGAGGCTCGTCGGGAGAGGGTTCACGGGTGGCTTTTCTTTTATACTGTGCCTTTTTCATCTCCTTCTTAGTGGGAACCCGGGTCTTGCCCTTCAATTTTAGCTTCAAGCTCTGCCTAGGCCGGTGCTCTGGGGTGGCCGAATCGTCATCGTCGTCGAGCTCGTCGTCCTCCTCACCAATAGCATCCTCCTCTGAGTCATAGCCACTTCCCACAGGGTAATGATAGACATGCATAGGGTTAATGCTGACATCCTCACTCGCGGAGTCATCATCCATCATCTCCTCGCTCTCGACTTCCCCATTGCCATTTTCAAAGGAGAAGCTCATTGGGCGGGAGACACTGTCGTCTTGGCGAGCACGCTGCTCTTCGGTCAAAGCAATGTCTGGAAGGAAAAAGGTCATATGGACCATGCCAATGACGATAGAGTCGCCATGGGCGAGTTCTTGCACCCTTCCGCCCGTAAGAAATTCACCCTCAAGCCACAGACCGTTGGAACTTAGGACCTCGAGGCAGAAACAACCATGTTCGAAATCATAGTAAATCTTGGCATGTTCGCGCGAAATTCCTTTAGGGCCCTTGAGGCCGGTCAAGTCGGTTATGAGTTGCGGGTGAATTGGAACTAGCGGACAGTCATTGGGGTCCTCAGGTACGTAGTTTTCTAGCTTCTCGGGAACCTCCTGGAAGGCCTGCATGATAACGTGTTGCGGAGCATGGTCCACGGGTTCCTCCTGGCTTGATTCGGCGTGGTGCTGGTGGTGCGAGGACGAGCTGACAGAGTGTGAAACGCTCTGGTGGCGTTGCTGGTATGCAGGCGGCATGTCGGCGAGAGGTGCACTAACAATTCCGCCAGAGGCGCTGTTGACACTGCGGGTGCCGGGGTTGTGAAGATGGTCCCGTCTGCGCTTCCGGCCATTCAAGACGTCCCTTGCGCCGTTCACGTCGCCCCGCTTGCGTAGCTGTTCAGCCTTGAGTAGGCGGCGCATGTCCTTGTGGGCGAGCTCGACATTGCGGCCGAGCACAATCTGATATGTGTGCATGTAGTAGGAGCCGTCGTCGAATCGCAGGCGCGCAAAGGCGCTCAGGCGCTGCTCGTCCTGGTCCTCAAGGGCGGCGTCGTTTGCGTAGTCGTTCATGGCTGGGTCCTGCGCCGCGTAGCCAGCTGCTATGGGGGGAGCGGTTGCGAAGAAGGCCTCGGCGTGGGCCTGCGACAGCGCATTGGGGTCGAAGGCCGGGACGTCTGTGGCAACGACAGTATCGGGGAGGGGCAGGCCAGGCGCAACAAGGGTGTCGGTGGCCATTGCAACAGGTACGATAGAGTTAGGGGAGTCGAGGTCGAGGTCGGCGGTGGAGACATGGCGGTCTGGCGGCCCATGGTGAGAGAGCGGCAGGAGCGATGGCCCCTTCACGAAATCCATGTTGTCGCCATTTTCGGGGGGGTTAGCGGATACGAGGGAGGTGGTTGTTTTGTCGTGGTACACGTTGTGATAGTTTTCTGCCGAGTCGGTCAGTGAATGTCCAGCGGTGTCGCAGAGGACGCGCCGCGCAGAGAGCTGGCGGGCGCATCACGACCTGAGAAGAGGCCGGAGGACTCACGCTGGGCGTAAATTGAAGACCGGCCGTGCCTAAAGGTGTCTGCGGGTATAGAGATAGACCTAGGCGGGTCGCGAGGGAAGAGTTTGCGCGGGCAGTGGTCGCGGACGAAGGCACTGTCGATGTCTGCAGTCCCCATCGGCGCCAGCGGAGGTTGGTGTTGAGAAGCTCGCGGCGATACCTGGCCCGTGCATTCGGCACGTGCGACCTGGGCATCAATATCCTCGTTACTGTTCCGCAATTCATCGTCCCATGCCCCGTGCAAGGCGTCTTCTTTCTCGAGAAGGGTGTCAACCCACTTTATCTTTTTGTTGGGCATGTTACACAGAAACTGGAACTTGAAAGCCACGAGTCCCCATATATTCAAGAATTGCAGCCAGCTGCTCCCGTTCCGTCTTCGCAATATCCACCAAAGCAATCGTCGTCTCGTAAGACTCCCATAAAGCAGCTTAAGGCGAGTAAGTCAGATTGGAAAAAGAAAAAGTGCAGGTGAAGTGTTTGCGAGGAGAGATGCGAAAAAAGTAGCCCATTTCGCTGTCGAAACATTGTCATTTTCCGAAACAACCTTCACTACGGTATTGCCATACGTATTTTGCCCACCCTCTCGATTTTCGGGTAAGGCAAGGCCAATTTACGCTGTCTTTGTCGCTTCGTTGGCGACAGATACTGTACCGAAAGCCCGAATAATGCCGCCCAAAAAAAAGACTAGGAATGAGCCCTTGGCCGCCCAGAATTCTTCCAGGTTGCCGCCAAACTGGCCCGCTTTTCAGCCGCTCATTCCAGCCTCTGACTTGTCGCTCCATGAAATACTTCACGACCAGATCATTACCATCCCGAACCTATGGACGGCGACACTTTGTAAGACCTATGTCTCCTTTCTCTCATCACTACCGCTTACCACTACGCCCGGTAAACCCAAGAAGGGCGACGCAGTCCGCGTCAACGATCGCTTTCAGATTGACGATGCTGCCTTTGCCGAGCGACTATGGAGCGGTACGGCGTTGAAAAATCTGGTTTTAGGTACTGCAGAGGATGGAACGCAAAGCTTGGACCAAGTTCAGCAGACACGACTATGGGGCGGCGAAGTGGTAACAGTCTCCTGATTGGTCCTTATGATCATATTCACAATAACAATTGTTTACTAGATTGGGCTAAATCCGAACATACGCATATATCGATACTCCAAAGGCCAGTTCTTTGACCAGCACTGTACGTGGTCGCCCTCTGGGACTGCATATTTCCTACTCATGCACGCTCGCTTTGACTTCTCCCCCAACAGCATTGGCTGACGCTAACTAGATGACGATTTCAACAATGTTATAATCCCTGGTTCGCCCTCCATACCTGCCCGGACAACCTGGACTTTGCTACTATACCTCACAAGTCCTGCGACTGGTTGTATGGGTGGCGAGACCGTGTTTCATCCAGAGCCGGGAATTTGGAAGAAGAGCAAAGAACCAGCACCTGGGCCTCTGGTTATCAATCTAGAAATTGGCCTGGCGTTGCTGCATCGCCACGGCGTTGATTGCATGTTGCACGAGGGGCGCGAAGTATTAGCGGGTGAAAAATGGGTCATTCGGAGCGATTTATGCGTGCGGCGGTAGAGTCGATTGGGATTTCGTGCTATACCTCCATATTTGGTGCGACTACACCGCTGATTAACTCTTCAACGTGCCCAGACCTCCACATTTCTTCTCGACATTGCGGATCACTCACCATAATGCGACATCCTCCTTTCGCCCAAAACTCAACTTATCAGTATGCGCGAGTGTCTCACAATCATGAAGTTGCAAAATGTTCTAACCACACAGCAGTAGAGAGGCGATGGTGGCTATCAAACTTCTGCTCTTCTCGCCATGCTCACCCAGTACGACACCTTAAGGAATCTCATCCCTCGAGTCTTACTTAATCCTCTAGATCTTTACTGCAATGCGATACTATATCGATTCCAGCTACTTGCTCACGTTCGCGTTCTCTTTTCTGTTGACTGGTACCGAGAGTATCCACTTTAAGGGTTCCGACCAACATTTACATGTCAGAACCATTCTTTTGTTAGCCATACATACTTGCATCTTGCTAACTTAAGTCTCGACTCCTCCACATGAGTCAACATTTTTCTACATCTGCACATATCACTGCGAGATGCCCCTGCTTATATGAATACCCAAAGGGCATTGCAAGATTCAAACTGATTATATTCCTTGTTTAAATGATTCACTGTTGTGCTGTTGGCTGGGAAATTGATAGGGCATCCATAGAAAACCCAGGGCACTTCTGATCGAACATAAAAACGTGGTCGGATCCAGAGAATATCGCACCACCATGGCCTCATCTCCCCGTATTGCACCCAATTCCATAGGGAAATACATCTTTGCATAGATTGGGCTTTCTCATCTGAGGTATACTTTGAGTTTCAAGCCGCATTCGCTCGATGTTAATCCCAGCATAGCGTCTCACTCTTGGCGATTCACCTTTGTTTCAGCTTGGCGATCTAACCAACCCTGGATGCTAGCAACTGTTTCAGCATCCATCTCGACGCCTAAGGTTGCCTTATTACCATCTTGTCTCCGCTTTATTGCTAGCACCATCGCGAACGCGCACCCCATGCCAAACAATTCCAGTCGCACCCCCCGAGGGTGGCCCGATACAGCCGGAGTCATGGAATACTAGAGCAGAGCGTTGCAGCCTGCCGTTTGACTCTCCAGCTGCGCTCAATCTACCTCACTTTCACATATAATATTTGTTTCTTGTTCAGACCTGGCGTCATTCATTACTAAAACACTTGACAGTCATGATGGAACCCCAACACGAGTACAAAAATGTCCATTCGCAGGATCACCATGATGACGATTCTTCAACCGAAGTGGAGAGTCTAGTGGGAATGGAGAAGCAATGGGATACACAGAACTTTACTACCAGGACACGGAGATCCAAGAAGAATAGTTGCATATCAATGTTGAAAGCGTCGAGATGGTTCGTCGTCATAGGACTACAGTTAGTCATGGTTGGCCTACTAGCGAAGGATCAGGGACTGCTGCTCGATTTCCAATGGGGACAGAGCGGCAAGACCAGCGAAAAGCAGATTGGTGGCGATGTGACGGGTTTCGGGCCATACAGTACGTTTTCAATCATTTTTCGATCTGTGAGATCGATCCCTAGAGTTGCTCCTAACAGCCCCTGTACAGTCCCAACACAAATCACAACTTTCAAGATAAACCAAACCTTTGCACCATACAACACATCCGAATTCTTCAAACCGGAGGTTCTCCGCGCCTGGAATGAACTTATTCCCGTCGGTATGGGTTTCCAGCACGTCAAGCACCCCGAGAACTACCACGATCTCCCAACACCCATCGTCTGGGACCAGAACAAAACCGTCTTCACAACATCTATGACCCATCAGCTTCACTGTTTGTACGCTGTTGTTGAAGTGTATTCCGGACTAAAGTCCAATGTCTCACTGCCAGATGATCATCATTGGCACATGATTCACTGCTTTGATTACATGCGCCAGGCAATTATGTGTTCCGCAGATATGAGTCTCGAGGGTTTAGAGACTACATTCCCGGATCATAACGGTGGGAGCGACGGTTGGGATAGCAAGCATGTGTGTCGTGACTACTCACAAGTCCGAGCTCATCTTGAGAAGGTGCGTGCATATGATGACCAAGAGATCTTCTAGGCTCTATCAATGTCAACACTCGCTTCATACATTCTTCCTTGCTGTATATACCATAACAATCGTACATGATCCATTTCAATAAATTTTAACATCATCAACCTCTACTCGGCCTTATTTCAATTGCTGCAACCTCTCTGCTATCTAAATGAGTGTGAGAATTCAATTTAATCTCAGGAATCAACTTTATTCGAGAGAAACAGGACCAAAATAAAGGGTTTGTTGCATCAAGTAGAGTTTATCACCCCCCGTATAAAATCCCTCGCCACAATAGGATCGTAGTTAAGGAGTTCAAAATTTCGCCCTATAACTCGAAAAGTCTGTTTCTAACTTGCCATGCAATTTAAAGAATGCACAAGTGGCTTAGGGGCGACATAATTGATAAATAATCATCAAAACAATGGGCCTGACAAAGTTACAGCAACATGAGGGATTCGTACTGAAAGACCATCTGCAAAATTTGTGGCAGATGCTTGATTTGTGACTTTTCCCATGATAATGTCTCCTTTGATATGACATGCCTAAATATCTTCATACTTCATGTTCGATTGTTTCTAGTAGTGCTGAATTCAACATGGAAATTGGGATTGCATGCATAAACTTAAGCCTCCCAAAAAGGCTACATTTCAACACCCTATACTATTTTAAAGGCGCTATTGAAATTCCAGTGATGACTGAGGTTCGATTGGCCTATTTCGAAGTAGTTAGCTAGAAATCTTTCAATTGTCATAGTTGTAGGCATTCCGAACCTCCCTATGAACCCATGATCGTCACTCACAACTGTCATTCTGAAAATAAATAAATATTGTCGCTTGTCTTCATAAACAGTAATAAAACCAATGCCGCACCTAATGAACAAGCTTATTCAGCAGTGTGTAAAGATTGCTAACAATAAGCCTCGTATTGCCATCACGGAACTCTTTTAGTTGGATACATAATACCAACATAATTAACTTAAAGATTGGTGTTTCACATTTCCTACATCATTGTCTTAGATAACATTTTGTGTAATATTCACAATCTACAATCCCTAGCACGGCGTCGTATGGTGGGTCATATTCAGATGATAACCAGAATCGTGTCGGTCCGTATGTCATTTTTGGCGCTCGATTCATACCCCAGACCAAATCAACATAACCCTAGAAAATATTAGTTTCCTTCATATGCACTATTAACAAGGTGGCGTATTGAACCGTGTGAGACTTTGAGAAGTTGAGAACCGTGGAAACGAGTTTCCGAGAGATGATGCTTCTACTAGCCGTTGGATCAAATGAGAGTACTGCAACCCTCCAGATTTCTGGAAATTCCTTCGTAGATGATTTTATTTCAATTGTGGTCGGCGAGAGGAATTGTAAATTATGCTATGAGGCTGTTAGTATGAGCGCGTTTGCTGCCAATGTAGACCAACCCTCCACAGTGAACTAAGTACACTATAAATGTAATCCAACATGATGGTCAAAATTGAGGTCACTACAGTGCTCGGAATTGAAATTTCAGGTACTGTAAAAGGAATAGAGGACCAATCGTTCGCTACAAATATATTTTGGGTATGTTGTAACAACGGGTATAGTGTTCGTGAGTGTGAGATTGCTATAATCTATTAAAGGTGTCCACAGAGTTTCATAGATGAAATAGAATTTATATCATGACACAGCCAAGAACAGCCTCGCCCAAAACTTGGGTTCAAATTTCAGCCCCGCTGAAAGCATAATTCCTCAAATCGATCAGTATGTGACCCGAGGGGCTACTCTGTTCACACTAATATGTATAAGTATCAAAAGGTATACTATGCAATTAGATTGTTACTACCCACCGTGAGAACCCGTATACTTGTATGACTGAAATATGATTTTAATGATGTGTTTGAGATATTTTCCAAAAGCCTTTCGGGATCAGGCTGTAAAACTGCCAGCGCAGATTCGGGATATAGAATTTCATTGGTCAGCCTCGTTGGGGGCTTACAGAGAGCGACCCAATAAAACTAACCAAAACCCAATTATAATATTCATACCTGCTTACTTCGGATGCAATATTTCCAAGAGAACAAAGAGATCCCTACGTACATGCATGGCCATTGAGTAAAGGATGTGTTAATCTATCCTTCAAGGTGCCTTAAGCATTCGGCACACCGGTAGCTGGGCTCCACTATAAAGCCTTGCCTAAGTCCCCTTGCTTACAAGGACTGGAGAAGGCTGAAGAAAAGGGTCAACCTTAATTCATGACCCCACAGCTTCCAGCACATCGAGTAAGAATTTACACATCATTGAACGCTTATGTCTTAATCTTGTCTTCTACAAATAGAATTTGTTTCGCCCTCCTATGTGCGCCTTTTCTGAAAATGAATATAATGAACTCTTTACAACATTTGGTTGTGGGCTATCCAAAGATATCTGGGTATATGAACAGCCAACCCGAGACTGCGATTTTCCGACGATTTGGAGAGCTAAACGCGAAAAATCTACTATATTTCCAGGCAGAACTTGCTTATTTGGAGAAGCAATTGGCAGATTGTGAGATAGCAGATAACAGATCCCCAATAGGCGAGAAATCAAATTACGCAGTGTCGTGGTATTGGCTGAGCCAATCCAATTCCGACAGTGACATGAAACAACTTCAACTAGTCTTGAAAATACGGAAGCTTCTAAAAGAGTATAGTCAGTTCAGCCTGGTCTAAACATCAAAACCATGTACTGTAGCTGATATGGACAGCAGATGAGACAATCATCCAGCAGTCCACAATTCTGGGATTCCCAGAACCAGAGGTGTGGGACCTTTCCGACTTGCAAACTTTTTTAGCAGATCCAGGAATACTCCGTAATGGTGCGGTAGCACTAATCGACGAAGATGCCTATACTTGGGGCACAGCATTAGCCCCCAAATCTCACATCCCTGACCTGATAGCATTGAGGCCTCGCCCAAAGGAAGATCCAGTCTCTAGTTGGGTATCAAGGAATGCGATTTCTGGTCTCGTTCGTTGTGGGGGTAGTCGATTCAAAGAGTCATCACCTCATCACGGAGTGTTTAGGTACCAGGATACGTCGATCTTCAAAATTACATACTGGGCGACAAGTGTTGTAGCCTCGATGATTCCAATAGCGTCAATGGTTGTTCTTTATCGAATCCAATCCATAACAACCCGTCTTGCTGTTGCTGCCTTATTTAATATTCTCATGACTATATGTTTGAGCGGATTAACTAATGCCAAACGTTCCGAGATCTTCACCATCAATACTGCGTAAGAATCTACATTTCCATTATTTTCGCTTCTTCTAACTCTCTATAGATTTGCAGCTGTACAGGTCGTATTTGTTGTGGCTGAAAAGACCGGCGTTTGTGGATGAATACTGAGATGAGAGTCTGAATTCGGGAAGAGTTTGTTTGGTGGCTATAGGTATTACCGGATTTCTGATTGGAGAGATTCTTAGATGTCAGGGATCCGTCCTATTATACAACAATCCTAAATCACACTCGGATTCTCGTTAGAAGGAAATCCATTCTCCGAATTAGTTACAGATTTATTGGGAAGTCTGTGCCACATCATGTAGCATTGGAGATAAAGATACAGAGGGCTCGGGATGGCTACAGATTCACACTATATCAACAAATTGTTTTTTCCACCCCATTTCTCTTACTCTAACAATGACACTTCTGAATCCACCGGAGATATGGTATAATCCACGCACTCTCGTTTCTTTTTGGTCCCCCACGTACATTTTCACCCAAATATGCGTCTGGCTCAATATGGGGTTGTTGCATACGTATGATATCGAACGATTAGAGCATAGGTCCAACTAAATAAATTTCTTTTGTACAGCTGCCCTTATAGATAAGACACCGGGACTACGTCCTCGTTGTGTTCGAATAGGCCCTTTCACTTTTGACAATAAGCCTCAAGAAACTAACTATTTCCCCTTACGTTTATACTCCCAATTATACGAACGCTCGCCAAGGCAGTCAACGGGCCATTTACTTTGTTTGAGGCTGTATCATAACTTTGAGGACTGAGTCTTTATTTCTAATATATCAATGGCACAATCTAGGTCGGTGTTGAAACTGCACTCCCATACTATAACATATTGACCTCGGAATCCTTCGCTTTCATGTCCGCAAAGATGAATGTAATAAAGTCCCATATATTGGCATCAAGACATTCAATACTAAGATCGTTGTCAACAAGGGACGCCAACGCCAATGTTTTCGGAGCATCGAAACAATGAGAGCAGCATGACGAATAAATAACCATATAGCCTGTGTGGAACAGACTAAACCTCCTGAGGTTTTTGACCTTGATTCTGAATCTCCATGGGGTTAGCATTTGATGTTCCGATAAAGATATGAGCGTTTCTTACCATCACGGCCTCGTGTTGCTTCCTTTTCTCCAAGTTCTTCTGAATTTCCTCAGACTGTTTCTGCAGTGCATCTTTTACAGCCGCTACTAGAAGGGTAATTAGTCGTGGGCGGTTATATATGAGCCAAGAGAGCTTACGGTCCACTTCACGGGGAGCATAACGGTATGCAGCGGGTGCAGCAAACGGCCACTTCATCTTGAAGATTTTGTGCCTATTGATGGTTTCGCGACCAATGATCACGTCCCAGCGTTCAACCCAGTCTGACACTTATAGGTTTCCATCGTAGAATTTTGGGTCGAAGCTCAGGATAGATGGTTGAGGACGCTGTTTGCACGCCCATCGTGCCGCGACCCTGCCAACTGATCGGAGGGTGCTCTGACCAAGGATTTCGAGAATTGGCTCCCCTTTATGAGCAGCAAATGTAACGCCGAGTTTAGTTGCAAGGCTTCCGCTCATGAGATCTACAGGGCAGCCGGTATCAAACATGGCGATGGCGGCGCGTCGGACTGGTCTGCCATTAATTATAACCTCGATATCGATGATGCGTAACATATCGTCATCCGGAGCAGGATAATCGTAACCGGAGTATATGTAGTCACGGAACCATTCTATGACTCGTTGGTATCCATCGTGAACCCAGATGAGCAGCATGGAAAGAATTGTAGTCTTGATTTCTCTTGTCTCTGGGATAACATGAGGTATTTTAGAATACACCGTCAACTGACCAAAACTTTCCAGGTTCTCCTGTGCGCAATCAATCCTAGTGTATAGTGTAGTTTGAGAGTTCTGTGGTAATTCCAACAGATTTGTCATGCTTTTCGATTTGCGAGCCATGGTATTGGGCAGCAAATATTTCTGTAGAACTGTGAGCCATAGTCCTCACGAAGGAGTCAAATTCAATGGCAACTAACTGAATTGCAGGAACAAATGAATATAGATTACTGTGGTTTTAGCCGTTTCGTTGAAAAGGCGTGGCGGGTGAAAAGGGAAGCAGATGAATCGGCATTGAAAGCCAGCTACTGAACAGTGTAAAGGGTCGCTGCAGCGGTGAAGGTGGATATGGAAAAGATCGAGTCTAAAAAAAAGATTTATTATCAACGTTGGAGAAGGCGTTCTGTGGGTATGGGGGGACAAGGATTGAACGAAAGGTCAATGTGCATACACGAGAACAACGCCGATATAAATGCCAGAAATTTCAGAAATCATAGGTCCACTGATATATCAATGACACAAAGGCGGAATAAAACTATCAGCTGACAAGAAAGACGGTGAGGGTCGGATATGCAAGTATTCCACCAGCGTATCGGAGGAATCGAAAACAGAAAACGAGAACCTCGGTTGACATAAACACTGGCCATGCTGGCTGTGCTTAAAAGAGCTAGATTGATGCAGCATCTCCACAAATCTTGTGCTGCAAGTCCCTCGTGGGGTGAAAGGATGTTTGGTAAAACCTTGTTGTTCATGCCGAAAGGATTACCAAAATGGGGGTTTTCGGCAGACTTCATTTCAACAGGACTACCGATATAAAGCAGCAAGTAAGTAGATATATTTGTGCTCAATCAGGATTGCAACACGGCTTGTAGGCGTCGGAACAGGAAGATCGGTTCGAAATTAGGCAACGTTTCTCCCCGCATTTTCGTGGTGGCCACTAGAACACAAAGAACATTCAAGTTTGCTTCTACAACGCCACATGGAGCTGCTAAGGGTAGCTGACCTGATTTAAACACGAATCAGCTCCATGCCAGCCAGTGGCTTCAATGATAATCGCAACGCTAGTCGTTTCATGAGGAGAGGGCATCGTTACTTTTCTTATCCTTCGGTAACCCTTTTCTTTTTCGAAGATGGATGAAGATAACAACGTGGAGAGACCTACGTGGTTTTCTGGCTTAGTAGAATCTACAGCTTATGTAGTGCTTGATGGCCAGTCAAGGGCGAGCTGTCTAGTTTGTCTGGAGATTGAAATCAACGCATGGAAACCATTGATACCAATTTTCTGAGTTTGAAATATGTGTGGCAGACCTGTTTGTGGCAGGGGTGATATAGAGGTTCTAATCCCCACCTGTTTTCAGCACCGTTCAGGTAATTTTGGTGTGATGGCATATATGTTGGCCGTTCTGTTCCTACTCACATGGACACCGCTTGGGCAATCTTGGCGCGGCTCCGCAATCAGAATATCCTCCCATGCCCCCCACCTCCGCCTGTTTTTCCAAAAGTCCTGTGCTGGGTTGCCGTTGTGCCATAGGTGGACATGATATGTCGGTACCAGCCCTACTCTGCTATGAAGCCTACTGGTACGTGGAGACAGCGCCGTGACCCAGAGAGTGGGGAAAAAAAGGCGTGAATATACAGACCATCTACTATATTAGATAGTAGGCTGTTTCCGCGGACAATTCAAGTCGAAACTTCGATATAGATAAAGAATAAAACAAGGCACACTCGAAGAGTGTACACTGGAGAAAATACGAGCTGACGATATGCCGTTTGGCGGCTGCCTGGAACGACGAGCCTATGAACTGTTTAACCTTTTCCAAGACATCTGTGAGAGTCGGCTGTAGAGGGAAACACGTCAGTCCGCCTGAAAACAACCGAGACCAGCGGTGAGGAACATTTCATTGTCCTTCAGCAACCCACGGAGGGAGGCGACTCCACACTCTGCGGGAATAAAGAAGTGAAAATTTTGTTGGGTTGCTGCAGCAAAAAAAATGCTAATCCGGGATCAAGCCGCTCCACTGGAGAACTGACTCTGGGCCAAGTACCCGCCAACCTGGACGCAGCTGCTGGTCCAGGTCTTGGCCAAAGCCACTTGGCTGAGCACAATGAGGCTGTTTCAAGGTGCACAAAAAAGGCGGCGCCACGATGCTGAAGGGCTGGTAGCAAACTAACGGTAGCAGGACAAATGAGATTGCGCTTAAGAGCCGCATCCTTATCAAGCAACATTGCCTAGGCCACAGATCTTTCATTAATCCCAGCAGGCCGGTATTAAGAAGTTGAGAGACTTGGGATTGCATCCTCCTCTGAACCCACAAAAGTGCTAAGAAACCCCATCTCGATCTCTTGCTCATCCGCTTGTATGAGGAAACAATCTAGATGGAGTTGGAGTAGGAGTAGACAGAGTGCCTGTATTTGACGGAAAAGGTAATCCTTGGATCACCATGCCTAGATGGGTACGGCATCAGGACTGCGAAGTGGACGCGTGTGTAGTTGTCAGTATCCTTTCGCGATTGTTCTGCTGAGAAGGGTGCAGCAAACCACAATAATCTCGACCCAATGGACGTCTCACTGACAGGCATACGCCAATCCCTATCCAGCAACGCGCGAGACGTCATTGGTGTTGACGTCTCGGCGAAACGAGGATCCGGGGCTAGATGACGTTAGTAGGTCCGAGCGGGAGCTGAAACCCCCAGCTGAATATAGAACGCACGCAGTCAGCCAGCGCCAGATACATACAACACAGTCTCCCTCAAGCCTCACGTTTGCTTGCCACGGCCGAGGTCTTATAGACCGTTCACTCTTTACGTGGTTAATAGGAAATAGAAAGACCCCCCAAGGAATCGAACGAAGGGCTGCATACGGCACAGGGTTGCGCAAGTACGGATCCCTGGCCTACAGCCCGCATACCAACTTTCGCACTGCTGCGACCGCGTCCTTCCATCTACCTTCCTACCTATCATGACCCTCGCAAAGCACAACCTGCACGTTGCAGCACTTATCCCCGCACACCTGACGCCTGAAGACATAATTTCCGCGCTCCACGACCACAACACCTGCCTCACGCTACAAGCCCTCACCGTTGGCCACACGCGACTCCCCTCCACCGACCCCGAAACAAAAAAGGACACATACTGGTACCCGCATGACATCCGGCCGATAACATCCTACGAAGTCACCGAATGTGTTACCATAATCCCCGGGATTGGCGAGATGGGGAAAAAATACATAACCTTCCCCTCATGCTTCCAAGATACACCCCACGGGATAAAAACACGTGCCGATACCTCCGGCGTTGTCCTACGGGCTGAATTCCGTGTCATACAAGGAAATATGGATGGTGGGGAGCTGGACGGCGAGGGACAGGGAATTGGTTATGCAGATTGGGTGCTGGTAGAGGATGTTGAAGTCCAGACGAGTTGGTACATGATGCCATTTGTGCGGAAGGCAATGGAGGGTGCGCATAGAGACATTTGTCAAAAGGTTATTGAGAAAGTAGAGATGATTAAGAGGCAAGAGGCCATAGCAAGTACTGCCGCCAAAGGAAAGGGAAGGGCCAGTTCGTCCGCGAGCCAGCATGCCATGATGCCACATGGATACATGCATCAGGATGAGGAGGTGGTACATAAGCCGGAGAAGATTACATATGGATAGTAAAGGTACGGAGGTGTGAAGCTTTTTGCAATACCCATGGTTGAAAGAAAGGGCCGAGGATGTATTTGGCCTAGGAACACCTGATGCAACAGGAAGCATTATGTAGATAAGACTGGATATATATGAGTGCTGCTGAGCATGTAACTCATAACTTAATTGACGATTTATGCCCTTCCAGGATCGAAATTCGACTTATTGTGACACTAGGCCTCTATACTTGTGATATCTAAACGTAGAAGATGGAATCTACACCATATTTAACGAGTCCCTACACCATCCTCCCACACGCTTAGCACTATCCTCACCCTTTCAATATCATCTCTGCTCAGTCCTACCACATCTAAAAAGTATCCATCCGCGCCGCCCCACCTACTTTCTACCTCGACCAACAGTGCCTGCATACTTTCCGCCCTAGCACCCACCATTCTCTCACATTTCAGTCTCGCTTCCTCAGAACCATGTTCCTTGAATGCACCCTTCTTGAGCAAGCGCTCAATGTTGATGTGCCGCGTTGGTGCGAGTCCTTGGTCGGACAGCGTGTATTCATGGACTATGGTGGCATGTGGTACGTTGAGGAGGAGCAGCAAGAGGGAGACGAAAACTCCAGTGCGGTTGTTGCCTGTTGTGCAGTGGAGGAAGATTGCTGGTGGTGGTGAATTAGGAGCGATTGTAGGTGGGGGAACGGTGGAGAGGAGATAATGGAGGACATCCCGGATCATGGGTGCGCCTTCGGTGAGGATTTCAATGAATGCTTGAACGATTCCCTATCGGACACTTCGTCAGTCACATTCTCCGTGCCCAACTCTACTGCGGCAGTAACAGAAATGCACATACATCGGTCCCGTCACCAGCATAAAGCTCGTACCTATTCCGGGCTGCCTCCTCAGTATAACTTTCTTCTTTAAATACCGGCGTCCATTTTCTTTCTATCCCATCCCCACTCATGTCCTTGAACCCACCTGCATTTGCAATTTGTTGCTTACTCCGCAAGTCAAAGTCTGTTTTAATCCCTAGCTCTTGAAGTTTTGAAATGCCGGCCGGTTGGATGCGGTTTGTGTCTGAACCTCGGTAGATGAGACCTTTGCGGACATAACCAGCAAGTAGAGGCGAAAAGGAGGATGTAATCGGCCAGCCGCCTATATCGCGAAAATTGGAGAGTCCAGGCGCGAGGTGAAAGGGGAATGTGGATGGGTGTGGTGGTCGTGAGACTAATACATCTGATGCGAGTGGGGACTCATCGAAAGGTTTTGTGCTCGCCATGGCGAAATGTGAGGGGTGAAAACAGGATGCAATCAACAAACAAGTGAAAGCGTGACCTCACAGTGATGGGCAAAAGTCATCCTGCGGATGACACGGAAAAGGAAAGTCACTTAGCCTGCATATTGGATACCGGTAAGATTACGATGAACCGAACATTTCGGGCACAAACTGGCGCGATGGTGGACAGAGGCAAAGCGGCTGTAGTATCAACCTCCCAAGCCCGAATAGCGGGGATAAAACGAGTGGGGTCTGCTGGCCCTTGTACTGTACAAGGTTGTTAGTGCGTTCGTCTTGGCCCACTTATCACCAGCCCATGAAATTGATGATTTGTTCTGTGGCGTGACGGCCCGAGAGGCCTATGTGCTGGTGTGTGGTCAAGTGCCAATTTTATTTTGAAGACTACGGATCAGTCGTCTTCTGTTGTCCTATTCCACCATAGTTCATTGACCCTAGAATGAAGCAGTTCTTTTGAAGCGAAAATATTCGCATATTTTGGACATAATTGCAACTATGGATGAACCGCATCTACCACGGTCGACGAGGCCCCCCTGCTACCCTCGTTGCCATTACTTCTGTCGCTATACAGGGGCATTAGTTGTCAAGAGTGGGCACCTTTAGCAGGTGGAACAGTGTCGTCTATTTCTTCCTCCTCATCGTGATAACTACCATGTTCGTGCTCGAGGTCGGTATGAGGTGTGAAGTTTGGGTTAAATAGAGCCTCCATATCTTCAAGACTCCGACGGCTTGTTTCGGGGTAGAAGAACCCTAAAGCATTTTAGTGTGAGAATGGAGAGATTAAAGTAGGAGGGTTCAACGTACAAATGATAACCGCTGAGACTAGATTGGTACTCATAAAAATAAAATGTGTTTTAGAGCCAATGTTGTTCATACCAATGGGCCAGGTTTGCGAGGATATGATAGCACCAATAGAACTTCCAGATGCCGCGATATTCAGGCCTCGAGCGCGGAAGTTGGTTGGGAAGATCTAAGGCGGATTTAATACAATAATTTTGGCTACTGCGGACCAATACGAACCTCTGAGCCATACACCCAAGCTGCGGGTCCGAAGCCAATTGAAAATCCAAAAGTATAGATGAAAATGAACATGACACAGACATAATCGGCGGCGTGATTGATATTTTTGGGGTATGCAATGGGGAGGACACCATTTATCTTGAATATATGTCAGTAGTAAATCCTCATAGTAGATTTGAGAAGGGAAATATATACCAGCAAGGCGATACCCATGACGATGCAGGAAAGAACGAGAGTTAAGCGTCGACCAAACCGATCCACGAGCCAGGTGTCAATGATTGTACATCCAATCTTCAATGTGCTTTCAATGCCTCCAATCATGAGAGTCAGTTTTCTCTCGATCCCGAGGCTCATGAAGATGGATGGAAGGTAGTATTTCATGGACGTGTTTCCACACATCTGAGCCATGAACTGGAGCAAGGCAGCACGCCAGAGCCGATTGAAAAGTGGGCGATTGGTAAAGAGAACGGTCCAGCCTTGTTCGGTGGCCAGCCGGCGCTGATCCACATCTTGCTGGATTTCTTTCAACTCTTTGATGACCAGCGGGTCGGTCGTATCCTTGGCTCGGAGCCACCCTAAACTTCTTCGTGCTGCTTCGGTGCGACCGTGCTCCACAAGCCAACGAGGTCTATGGATGTCAGCCAGGGATGAGTAGCTATACGTAGGTAACAAACGTTTCTGGGCAGAAGAAAACCCCAACGAGGAAGAGAAATTCGGGGATGAATTGAAGCGCCATGGACATCCTCCACCCGTAGTAGTTGCCACGCTTCGTTTCCCAATGACTGACACCGTATCCAACCCTTCACATTGTTAGTTAAAATACCCAAGTTCTAGATTAGTACAAATTACCAAAATGCAGTAGCCAAACCGGCGACTAAGCCAACGTGATTGATGACAACATAGCGACCCCGATGTTTTGCAGGAGAAATTTCACTAGCCTAATTAATTCAACGAAGCTAACACATGGGTATCGGACACACCTTTGGTACAGTGGAACAGAAGTGGAAACAATTGCAAGACCGACACCACATATGATACGGCCAATTATCATCATAGAGAGTCCATTGTGTCCTCCAGCGCTTGTCTGAATGGCTGCCCCGATGCCTGTGATCAGTACACCAGATGCAGCAGCTACTCTTCGACCAAATCTATCTGCTAGCGGATGAGCAATGAATAAATACGATATCCACGTCCCAAGGTAGTAGATCGATGTAATTAAGCCGGTCTTTGCTTTGGTTGGCTTATGGAGAGCCTTAATGAAACCAGGGTGCACATAAATCGTCGCCATAATGCCGATGTTGTACCTGTAAATACATGTCAGCAGGTCTCAATGTTGAATCTTCAATCTTACCCCCAAGCGAGCGAAGCAAGTCCAAAGAATAGACTAAGGGCCAAAATGCGCGCTGACGCCTTTTTTGGCAGCGGCGCGTTGGATGCTGTTGGTGGTAGTGGCCGCGGCATTTCTGTGAAATCACCGTGAAGAGCAGAGTGAAGAGGTGAGGCCGTTGGTTATCGACGACAAAAATGTGAGATCTGGTGCAGCATGAAGCGAAGGATCCTTTGAGGTTATAACCTGCACTTGACACTGCATGACGTCCCCTGTCCCTCCCCTCCTGGTGGCGCTCCTCGGTTCCTCACCCCCCCACGTTTTCATGTAACTCCACAGACAGGTCAACGATTCCGAAATAGTGGTTCAAAGCTCGGTTGATGTTCTCAATAATCATTTTCAAAGAAGTAGTGGGTTCTAATAGTTACATTTACCTCTTGCTATTCCCAGACTCGTTTACCTTGAGCCACAGTAGGGGGTTGCAATTTTGTCCAAGCCGCTCCTCACTCTCTTATGGGCCAGACAAAAGCCTTTCAGGCTCCAAGACAGCCCGTAGTGACGGCTTTCTGCAAGGGGCGTATAGCTCAAATGCGTACGTTATCCGTAGTTTCACCCGCTTTACATGTTTGGCCGTCCAGAATAGACCATAGCAATGGTACCCGACCTTGAATAGGTAAATATTTGGGGAGCCCTTTATTGGAGAAGCCTTACAGCCTGCGTGTCCGTTTTGTTTTGTGAGGCCTATGGTACCTATTTACGAATGATCCATTGCTGCAACCCAAAGCGAGAGCTCGCGCATCGCGGCAGTCGCTCGCAACCCGTGATCGTCAGAACCAAGGAGCTGGGCTGGCAAGGAGGGTAGCCTGGCGCAAGTTGCCCCGGGGTTTTTTGCCGGGTGTCGTAGAAAACCATCCAATGTGGCTAATAGAACGAAGCATGACAGTACAAGATGAGGTTAGTTTGGACCAGAATATCGTAAGACCACGATAATAACGCTAGACTCCTTCATTCCTCCTTCCTCACCCATGATTCTCCCTGATCCGCTTTTCTAACAACCGGGTTCTGGCTCTATCATAGACTAAGATTCAGTATCTACCTAGAAACGGGGATTTCATGACCACAGTAACACTCTCTGTTGAAGGAAAACTCGGCTTACGCGCCACTTCCCACGAGGAGTAGTGGGATCTGCTCTGGTCAGCCGACATCCCCCAGGCAGTAATACGGGACAGCTTATTTGCTGGCTCACTAGGCTAAATGCAAATGCCGAGCAATCAAAGCCTGGCCACAACCGGATGCTGGCGAAAACAAGCGAATCAGGCCATACACAACCCAAACTCCCAGCCAATCCCAACCATCTGATCATTTAGAGCTTGATTTGTTCGTACCCTGGCCCTTCCCTATTTCAATATAATCTTGAGCACATCTCATCTACTTGTATACATAAAATCGGGGGGAGTAGATACTACCAGCAGGTATCTCCTCTATTTGTCGCACACTGCCGTTGTGCCGTTCATCTAATGTTATCATTGCAATTGCGAGATGTGGGCTCGACCGGGTACAGGAGAGCCTCAAAAGCTGCAATGGCGCCAATCTCCTAGAACCTCCCTCCCCCTCTGACCTCACAAGTCGCCATCCTCCATGACATTACAACTCCGAACCGCACTCTTCCTTTTGATTGTTCGATCACGCATTGTAGAATTATAACCATTTGCATTAGACTCAAAAGGTTGGTTCCGATGAGAGCCAAAACTAGCCAATAATGATGAACAAGGGAGCCATGGAAGAGGAGGAGAGGCTTCTTGAATGTACTTGTGCTCCAATTCCTTCTAGTCCCTTGAGTCTAATCTGTCACAGCTACCGGCAACAACGAAAAGGCGCACGCTATTACCTCAAGGATCGTGGAGGAAAAGGTCACGTGGAGGAATCTTCCCCACAAGAAGCAACTTTTACTGCTCGCGCTATGTCGTTTATCGACACCACTGTCGAATGCATGTCTCCTCCCTTACCTCTATTATTTAGTCAAGTCTATACTTTCAGACCCAGATCATCCGTCTGCGCCACAGAAGATCTCACGGATGACGGGATTACTTGTCGCAGCATACCCGCTCGGCCAAATGTCCACTAGCATGCTTTGGGGTCGCATCTCGGACAGCTATGGTCGGAAGCCAACCATCCTTGCTGGCCTTGCGATTAGCATAATCGCTAATTTTTCTTTTGGATTTTCACGGACAATTGGGATGCTATTGTTCTGGAGAGTAGTTGCGGGTATGGCAAATGGGATATTGGGAGTAATGAGGACAATGACAGCAGAGATTGTCAAAGATAAAAAGTATAGATCTAGAGCATTCCTCGCCCCACCCGTTATTTTCAACTCGGGCAGAGTAGCTGCTTTAGCAATTGGCGGATGCTTGGCAGATCCAGTGGACCATCTTCCATCATTGTTTGGACCATCGGGACTTTTCAACTTCACGAAGAATCCTGGAGGAGTCGCCTGGGCCATCAAATACCCATATGCTCTTCCTGCACTATTCAATGGGATTGTCTTGGGTCTCTGCTGGATTTTTGCCATGCTATGGCTGAAAGAGAGTCTTCCAACAAAAGAACGAAGCTGGGATCTCGGACTCTTTATTGGAAGATATCTCTCCAATTTCACCAAACGAATCTTTCTCCGGAAATCTAAATCTGGGTACACGGCAGTCCAGATCGAGGAAGGAGAAGTACTCGTGGCCGACATTCCTATTGCAGAAGGATCTGCATCTAGATCGTCTACTCCGATGAGCGGAAAGTCCCAACACCACAAGCCTGCTTTCCGAGACATTTGGACGAAACACCTTCTAAAAACACTTTTCGCATTCTGTCTTCTTCCATTGCATAATTCAACCTTCCTACATATTTTCCCGGTGTTCCTCAGCATGCCCGTTGCGGATAACCAGCACCACACGGTGTTTCGTTTCACTGGTGGTCTTGGCCTTGCTTCTCCAACTGTTGGACTCTACCTCGCCACTCTTGGAATATGCGGCATTCTGTTACAGCTCTTCATATATCCACGGATCCACTCCCGGGTTGGTACACTTGGCACACTACGTTTCGCAAGCTTCATTTTCCCTATCGTCTACATATTCGCGCCGTACCTCTCGTTATTAACTGGAAATGCCATTCTCAAGTGGCCTTCGATGGCCATAGTACTATTTTCCCAAGTCATGGCGAGAACTATGGCGATTCCAAGCAATGTCATCCTGCTCACTGAAGCTGCACCTCAAAGAAGTGTTCTTGGGACTGTACATGGTGCGGGCAATACACTCAGTGCAATGGCGAGCGCGTGTGGACCTGTCATTGGAGGTCTTCTCATGGCTCGGGGAATGGATGCTGGAGTTGTGGGCGTAGTTTGGTGGGCATGGTTGTGCCTTGTCTCCCTCTTGGCGTTGGGTTGGACTTTCATACTACGCAGTAGCGACGTGGAAGATGATGAGAAGGGGGTAGTAGGAACAGAGGGGGGGTGTAAGTGAGACTTTTGTTGACCAAAGGTCAATTCCCAACATAAAAATCTGATATGAACGAACCTGCATGTGAAAATTTGAACATTACCATGGACTTGGAATTCGTGGGCCTTACAACTCGCACACATTAATGTCCAAACTTCTCTTCGACCTCGCTGTATTCATTACATTCACTAATAAGCTGAAATAACCTTATTCTTTCTTTACGCACTAGGGACATAATATAATTATCGAAATGATATCTGGCCTAGGCCAAGCGATAAACACAAGAAGCCACGACAGTTCAGCGCAATTAGCGACCCTAGTAGAACACTCCAAGCTTGCGATATGAAAAATATCAAAACCAATTCTCTAACAAAAATGAATTTTATTGAATACTGAGGGACCAAGCGTTGAAGTATTTGGCGATGTAGACCATCAAGAAGGGAGGGGTCAAAGAAAAGGTTGCCGGGAGGGGGCGGGGGTCAATCGGGGAATAAACCAGACGACTAGGAATCTCCATAACAGTCAACAAGAAGGCGCGAGTGATGATATAGGGGAAAGTTAATATGTATGTGCATTTGATAGATAAAGAGGACTTATGAAATAGTTCGTGATCAACTATATATAAATGCTCAAATTTGGGCCAGTCCCTTATAACGCCTTCAAAGACACACTGTTGTTCAAATCCTGCTCAGTCTTCTCTCATTATTACTTGCTTCCTGGGATACTATCTTTGTTAAACGGTAATAAGGTCAATCCAAATACAACAAATTGAAAGTGACTCTATTTATCTAATTAAAAGATGTAATTGACAAATAAGAAACATATGAGATGAGCAAGATACTCTTATCGGGCCTTTTCTACCGCCACACCAACTGTCATAGCTTCTCTTACCTATATTCTATCGCTCGCCAACCAATTCTTTTTAAAATACATATATCTACATGCAAATTAATTAGAAATCTACGCCCTACGGGTTCGCCGTCCATAATCAAGTCTCTCTTGATTGCTGACTCCACATCTGTGAGAATCGACTTGTACTATCTCGCAAGAGATCCGACGGTGCGCCACTCTCAACTATATTACCGTTCTCCATTACAAGCACATTATCATAGCCTACGATGCTCTCTAGCTTATGGGCGATGTGAAGAATGGTGTGCTCCGAGAACTTGGTACTCATTAGTCGCTCTACCTGGTCATCAGTCTCTTTGTCGAACCTGTCTCTGTTTTAGCACATTGTTCTTGTTCAAGGATATCTGTAGCACTCACTGGCTTGATGGCTCGTCAAGAATCAGGATCTTTCCTTGTTGTAGCGTCGCCCTCGCGAAGCAGAATAATTGTCGTTGTCCATGAGAGAGAACATCATCGTTTAAGATGGCATCCAATCCTCCTTTGGACTTGAGTATATCCCACAACTGAACATCTTCCAGGGCGGAAACAATCTCAGAGTCCTCACAAGCCTGAAAAAGTCGCATGTTGTCTCGTATACTTCCACAAAGTAGCAAGGGCTCTTGTGGTAGAGTGATAAACTGCAATCTGACTTTATCAGGCTCGAGTGTGGAAATATCAATACCGTCAACCACTATCTTGCCGCTGTGCAAGTCTAGGAGTCGGAGGAGTGATCCGAGTAATGTACTTTTGCCACTACAGTATATTGTCAATCTCAAATCCACCTTTCATGTCACAGATATACATACCTTCCAGTCCTACCACATACACCAACTCGTTGTCCAGACGGAGCGTGAAAGGAAATGTTTTGAATAGCGAACGGCAAATTTTCTCTGTCTCTTGATTAGTATGCTCGTCTGTGTAGTTGTGACTTCATCACTTACGAGTAGCGAGCAGATACATTAATGTACTGGATCTCACCATGTTGCGGCCACCTTGGTGGAGGCTCGACAGATCCAGATGCTTCACGAGCTGTATCTTCAGAGATACTGCGAACTCGAGCAACAGCACCCATCGAGATCTCCAATTGAGTCCAGGTTGAGACCAGAATCTTGGATGACATACTAAAGCTAACGACGTTGAAGAGTGACAAGCCGAGACTCGTATTTTGGGAAGACTTTGTTGCGACACCAATGGCCATCACAGTAACAGCAAGTCCGGCGGTAATCAAGTCCAATACCAGGTTCAACCAGTTCTGAGCCGCAAAGAGTAAGTAGAAGGGCTTTTGGCTAGCGAGTATTGCTGCATTGTTCTTCTTGATTTGATCGGAGCTCCATCCGAAGGCGCGAATTGTGGTGAGGCCAGTCAAAGTTTGTAGAAAGTGAGAAAATAGTGGCGCTTTCGCTTCGATCTCTAAGAGTCGTAAACGGCGAGAGGTGCGGAGGTAGATCTTCTGTAATATCACAATCAACAAGAACAATACTGGAACGGAAATACCGGCCCAATTTGAGCCCACGATGATGATCGCACATTGTCCAATGCATGAAAGCAAAGCGATAATTGTTCCAATCAAAGCTAGAGGCAATTCCATGTCGATGAGCTGAAGGTCTTGACTAAATCGGTTTATTGTCTCCCCATTGTTGTTAATGTCAAAGAAGGACATGGGCGCCCCGAACACGGTGTCAACAAGGACTCGGTGAAAACCAAGAGCAGATTTGGCCGCTATGGTCGTCATGAAATAGAATCCAGCACCAGCAAAGGCCAGCAGCGATGCACCCCCTAGGGCAAAGTACACTCCAGCCCAGTATCCGAAATTGTTTTTCTCTGGAGTTAGGCTGGCCTCGGCCCACCAATTGACCCAGATTTCTGTATAATTTTAGTAAGTAAACGTGGAAAGGCTTGTGATAACATACGTGGAAAGATGAGACCGAAGACGAAAATGATTACCATGACCAGGAAGAGGACTGAATTTAGTCTTCCAATGATTCGTATATAGTATGCGTACACAGCCTTATCACCAATTTGCTTTGGCATACTGAGTTCTGGTATTGTATCACTGGACGCTTTGAGAGTTTTCTCCTTGTTGCTGGCATTGTGCGTCTCGATGTACCGCTGGGCTGTCGCTATCTGGTCTTGGGCATCTTTCGAAGTATCCATCGCTTCAAGTTTGCCATCAAGTGTGAGCATGTAGACTTCATCAGCAACACGGACTTGTGGGGCTGGAATCATCAGTATTTGGAAGCGAAAGTTCCCAGCAGTTACTGACCAGCACTTGTTGCCCACACCACAGTCCGTCTTTGTTTTCGAAGCAATCCATCAGGACCTAACAATGCATCAAGCATGGTTTGTTCTGTATTGCTGTCAAGACCGTTGAAAGGGTCATCCAGGACTAGGAGAGGGGATTTTGCATATATAGCTCTTGCAAGTCCCTATTTCATATGTTAGTCTGTGACGTTCCGAATTACAGATAACCTACAATTCGTTTCTTCTGTCCACCACTAAGCTGCGCACCATCATCCCCAGCGAGTGTATTATCACCCATAGGCATCCTTGCCATGTCCGACTCAAGCGCGGTCACTGCAATCACAGAGTTATACCATTCGCGGTCGAAGACCTCTGACCCAATGATGTTATTCCGTAATGATTCGTTGATCAGCCACGGTGTTTGACTGCAGAAACCAATACGCGAAGCTGACTGTACAACATGTCCGGTTGTATTCTCGACTTCCCCTAGGAGGAGTGTTAGTAATGTTGACTTCCCACTGCCGACAGGACCGAGTATTGCCACGACCGATGACTCTTGTACGGTCATACTGATATCATTCAATATGGTGGCGCCTTCGACATCCCATTTAGCAGACACATCCAACAACTGAATTGCGCAATCTGGTGAGGCGGGTCTGACATCTTTAGCAGATACATCTGACAACTGAATTGTGCAATCCGGCGAGGCGCGGTTGAGATCATCCAAAAGCATGTTTTTGCCGCTCGCACAGTCAGTACCCTTGCCATCCGAATTATCAAGTGAGATTCCGATATGATTCCCGGCATAGAGAAACGTCTGTATGCGGCCGAGACACGCCAAAGTGGTTGCAAGTCCCATGACGCCCTCCATAATCCATGCGAGTGCATTGCCTAGAAGCGCGAAGATAGTCAATGAGAAGTAGAGGGTCGCAGGTTCTAGCCCTCCTCCACTCTTGATATTGAGGATAGTATGGATGCTCAATCCAAGTATGGGTGACATGACAGTTGGTGTCCAAGCTAGAGAAGTCAGTCGAACCTCTACAGTACAGCAATGGTGCAACACTCACATAGTAGCACCACATATAAAAGCACCCTTCGAAAACCCATGGACTCTTTGATTTCAGCGTTTCTGAGTCCCTCAAGGATCTTTCGGCTGGCCGTACCTGTACCTGTCATTTTGATCCCCTTCATGTTGCTGAGCACATTGACTGTAGCCGCGATTCTGGTCTCAATAGACTTAAGCCAGTCGCCCTGGCGCTGACCTAGCAGACCTGCTAGAGATACAGTAATTAGGATGCAAACTGGATAATGTAAGTGAAGGCTTCAATAACATCATGTTGCCACCGCCTTACCAAGCGAAAGTCCTGCTGATGCTGCCACAGCAACACTTAACCGAGTAACTAACAGCCATATCGCAAGAGCAACTTCAATGAGACCCGCCCAGATCTCATGTGTGTGTTTTAGACCAGTGGTCACTCTTTCTACGTCTGCGCTCATCAGAGTCGCAACAGAGGCTTTAGAGGTTGTGGAGGGAGTAAGAGTTAAAGAGTGTGCGTAAATTCTGGCAACAAGTTCTGCCCGTACGGCAGTAATAGCGCGCGCTGTGCTTTGGCGATAGAGAATTTGAGTGATCTACAGCCGGTCAACTAAACGACCTTATATAAATCGTACAGTACCGGTACTTACCCCGAGACCCATGTACACGAGCAAATACGCAGCTATGAGCGCACCACCAACTTTGTAAGTGTCCTGATCCATTGAAGAGTGCATGTACTCAGTTGCTCGCTCGATCAGAAATGGCTGAGCAAACGTGAAGGCTATGAGGCATAGCCTAGGGAGGATGGCGCTTAGGACTAGCCATGGACGATCTTTGATAAGTTCGATGGCTATGGACGGCTGTGCAAGCTTGGAATCTTGATCTGATGTTAGCAACATCCTACTATTATTGGAAATGCGAACGTACCTTGCTCAAGCTCAGTGCGGTTCAGATCAGGCTCAATTGCAGGCAGCGCATCCAAGGTCAAAGGTTTGCCGTATCCTCGAACAAAAAGTGGCAATAGCCAGAGCAAGAAGCCGCGGGAAATAATGTCGGCCTTTTCATCATCTGTCGATTGTCGAACATCGGTGACGGTTGTCTTTGAAACTCGCTCGAGTGACAGAACAGCGAACTGACATACTGTGGACGCAATGAATATGGAGGTGAATGTGGTATTATGCGGCATACTCCATAGCGTTCGAATGCGTACAATGTTGGCTGGAACAGTGTATGCGAAGTAGAGGATGAGCAATGTTGAAGGTCGTCTGGTGCGGGAATGTTCAAACTGTGAGAGGGCACCAAAGACTAGAAACCCGACTAAGCCCAAAGAGATGGCTGCGATTGTGGCCTTGGTGAACGATGATCGAAGGACTAGCTGCGAAACGAGCAAAGCGATTTGAAGCAGCAGCAAGGCTACGTAGCTGATCTATCAACTCCAAGTTAGCTACAAGTTTAGATATTCGCCGTGACAATCCTACAAGCTTGCTTGTTGGCAAGGTATTCGATGCTATTAAGGGTTTGCATTGCCTAATGGTCCACATTCGCCATACTGCTATGCAGATGGTGATGCATATTGGACCGATGAAAAGAATCGACTCCTGGAATAGCAGCGTGAGGTCGAAATCACCGTTGCAGCCATGGACGCGAGGACCCCAGACGTCCTGGACCGCATTTGCACAAGGCAATGAGGCCGACAACATTTACGCTGTACTGCAGGGTGACGATGTTGAGAATGATTGAGAATGGGAAGGACTTCGAGGAGTGCTGTAGCATGAGCGTGACTTGAATGCTTAGCTCAGCTATACCGACGCTTTGCAGTGCATGACAGGACAAAAATAGAACCCATGCACTCGCAGGGTAGCATATCTGAGACGGAGGAATGCACGAAGGAAAGCCCGAAGGAAAGCACGAAGGAAAATACGAAGGATTGCGCGAAGGAAAACACGAAGGATTGCGCGAAGGAATACGCGAAGGAAAGCACGCTAGTAGCTTCAGGCTTGATACACCAAAGCTCGACATCGTGCACTGCACCAGCCCCATTCTCAAGGCGATGAGCGCTCGAAATGGGCAAGTATGATGCGATTGACGCGATTGACGCGACTGAGGACTTGCAATTAGCGCCAATGAGCGCTGCTGTTGTTGCTGTTGCGTGATGGTGGTTGGTCTCGAACGTTAGTAATCGTCAGATCTGTGTTCACCCTTGGAACGACCATGTGTTGGATGGGGCCGAATATCTTGAGTTTTCGTTTCGATCTTACTGTTCATTTCCGAGATCTACCGGATAAGGAGGCTGACATGAGGCTTTGGTTGCGACCGTTGGATGTAATGTGCAGCGAACAAGGAGCGTGTAAATAGACAACAGTGCCGTTGTTACAACGTAACATTTCCGTCCAGCAGACGATAGTCGGTCTCCCATACTGACAGAGACATCTAATATTCAATCGACATAAGCCCACGACGTAATCGACCATACACACCATCACACCATTATACCAAGACACACACCACACCACAGCACACCAGATCAAGACTTACATACTAGACCAAGACCAGGACCAATACCTTAGACAAATAGACTAGACCAATACACACCATATCAGGACACACAAGACCAAAACACAGACAACATAGTCGGCACAAACACACGCGATAAACACAACACACATAATAGTAAAGCGTCAAGATGTCGTTCGGAGACAGCACGTACGAGCAGAAGCAGAGGCGGGGGAGTCGTGTGGAGGACGAGAAGAGAGCTTGGTTAAAAATGGAACAGCACTTGCTCACATACCCGGGCGTAAGACAGGCGAGGATTGTACGGCAGGCAAGAGTCTTGAACGTAGCTCCAACGGTCGCGATAGCGCTCGCTGAACGACTAATGCTCGATGGAGAGGATGATTTCGCAAAAATTAAGAGCATACGCCGCGGTCTATTGCAGTGGTTGGTGGATCCGAATGAAAAACGCTTGGTTCCAAAGAACTGGGTTATGCTCGACAAGCTGCCGTTAGACGATACGTTAGGCTGCATCGATGATGAGAAGTTGTGCCGACAGATAGCCAGGGGGCGCAATTTATCTCCAGTTGACAGACTCAGGAGGATTATCTCCAGTGTTCTGAGCATTCCCTTGGCGAAGGTGTCGCCAGACATGTCGTTCGTGCAGGTAGGCGGAGACTCGATCACAGCGATTGAGGTAATGGTGCGATGTAAGAAGGAGAAGCTGAATTTGGAAACTCCGATGATTATGTCAAAGAAAAGCTTGGCTGAAATTGCATCGGTCGCCGAGCTGCAGCATGAGGCACCAACAACAGCCACAGGAGTAGCAGCAGAGAGCAGCGCACTGCTGCCTTTCGTAACGACAGCTCCCCAAGTACTCGCATACTGGCAGCGACGCGCATTGCCGTCGCGGAACAAGGACACATCCATCCACCGGGTCACGCTTAGTCGTGAAATCACACCATTCGTCCTCAAAGGTTGCACGCCGACCCTTAGAACAAATACCATCGAAATATTCACTGCCGCCATATTGCATTCATTTCAGAATACATTTACAGATCGAGAGCGAGTCCTCGCCCTGGTCGCAGACGATCAAGATGGCGCAGTCACGCCTTGGACAGCGGACAACACCCTCAGACCCAAGGAGCGCAACAGACGACGCTCTCTCAGCGAAGAGGACTACGCACGTGTTGTTCGTCATATCAAGGATATGTCAAAGGACATGCAGATCGCTGCACAGAGTCCAAGCTCAGCCCAGGGATTGTCCACCGAGCTTCTTATTCGCTACAGCGATCGTCGGAGAGGTGCGACACCACGTGATCCGACCAGCACGAAAAGCAAAAGCTATATCCATGCCACGGCTTGGCTATTTCAAATCAACATCAACATCCAAGAGCAAGATCATATTGACATCGAGCTTGAATATCCACAAAATCTCCAGAGATCCGCCGAAGTTCTGCAATGGGCGAATGCTATCAAGGGCTCCTTGCACGTTTGCGTGCCAGCCGTGGTTCGAGCCGGCCCGTTGTACTGCCTGTCCGATTTCCCACTTCTGAGCATCTCTTACTCAGAACTGGATGAATTGGTTAGCAAAGTCAAGCCTGGTATCATCGAAGATGCATTTCCTTGTACCAGCCTGCAAGAAGGTCTCATGGCTCTGGCTGCAAAGCAATCTGGCTCCTACGTGACGCGGAACGTGTATACATTGCCTACACACGTCGACCCTATTCGCTTTAGAGCTGCCTGGGAACGTACCGTCAATGCCTGTGGCAGTTTGCGCACCCGCATCTTCTTGCTCGGCAGATCCTCAGTACAAGTCCTGGTGAAGAACGACGACGACTGGAGTGATGGCAACCTGGACCTTGCATCAGCCTTGTCAGCACCACCACCCGAGATGACTTACGGTTCACGCTTGTGCCAATACGCCCTGTGTAGTGATACGGACGGCAACAATTACTTCATCTTGACCATGCATCACGCGATTTTTGATGGATGGAGTGTCGAAATCGTGCTCCATACGCTTCAGCAGTTCTATGACGCCATGCCAGTCTCACTTCCATCATATAGCACTTTCATCAAATACACAACGGAGATACAAAGTAATGCTGCGGGCGAATATTGGCGCAATCAGCTCACTGGGGCGAGACGTGCCGATTTTCCCTCAAACCCGCATCACCCTTCGGCACAATCAGCCACTCGATCCTTGCATGCAACCATTAACCTTCCTGGCTCAACAGATGCGTCTTTCACAAAGGCAACCATCGTCCGAGCAGCTTGGGCGATAGTGTTGGCACGATATTGTGATACACAGGATATCTGCTTTGGCACTGTTGTTTCAGGCCGTCAAGCACCAGTGGCCGATCTCACGCGTATGGCTGGTCCTACCATTGCAACAGTTCCCGTGCGCGTAGATCTGACTCCGCAATCCGTCTTTGAGATGCTCCACAAGGTACAACAACAAGCCTTGAACATGATTGAATTCGAGCAATTCGGCTTGCAGAACATTGCGAAACTTGGATCAGACATGGCGGAGGCGTGTAAACTTTCAAATCTTTTGGTTATTCAACCAATGGAGCATGCCTCCTCTTTCCGAGCTAACCCTGACGTCGCTGTACTAATACCGCAAGAGACGAGCGGAGAGGACGGATCCGAGACGTTGGACGGCTATTTCAACTATCCTCTTGTTTTACAATGTAAGTTATATGCTGAGCAAATTGACATGTCTATAGTTTACGACACGAGCGCCATTAGCGAGACCCGTGTCACCGCACTCGTCAATCACCTTGATAATGTCATCCAACAGCTTTCTACTGCTTCGGGCGAGGCTCAAATTGACGCAATCGTCATTGCAGGCCAGTGGGATCTGAAGAAGGCAATCGAATGGAATCCGACAGAGGTCATCACCGACGAATGTGTGCATGATCTCATACACAACCAAGTCCTCAGTCACCCGCAACGTGATGCCATCATTACAAGCGATGTCACTATCACCTACGCCGAAATGGATGTCATGACGTCGAAACTGGCATCCTTCCTCAGGAAAATTGGCGTGCGGCCCGAAGTTATCGTACCTGTGTGCTTCGAGAAATCGTACTGGGCCATTATCGCCATGCTGTCAGTTCTCAAAGCTGGTGGAGCCTTCGTTCCAATTGATCCCCGTCATCCAGTCATCCGAAAGCAAGCATTAGTCGCAGAGAAGCAAATCATGCTCGTATCGCCGGAACAATATGCTTCATGTGTTGATTTGGCTCCCGATGTTATCGAAGTGTCAGCGGACTTGTTGGCCAAGCTGTCAATTGAATCGAATCCAGCTTGGCTGACCGAATCAAGGGCAACTCCACAAAATATCGCTTGGAGCATATTCACTTCTGGTACGACTGGCGTTCCGAAAAGTATCATCATCGAACACACTGCCATGAGTACCAGTATCAAGGCTCATGGCCGTGTTTTCGGCTTTGAGAAGAAACCTCGTGTGCTGCAATTTTCGAATTACGTCTTCGACGTCGGCATGGCTGAAATCTTTACAACCCTCGTCTTCGGAGGTACAATATGTGTGCCTACTGAGGAGGAGCGCATGTCCGATCTGCCAGCCTTTATACATGCCACAGGCGTCGAGATTGCTATGCTGACTTCGTCCGTCGCTAGCACTTTCACTCCAGACCAAGTACCAAATCTGAAGAGGCTCATCTTGGGCGGGGAGTCACCGACGCACGATATCTTGCAGCAATGGTGCCCTCACGTCGAGCTGATCAATGGATACGGACCTGCTGAGACCTGTATCTACAGTACTATGTATACTTACCAGTCGATCAACGACATTCCAACTACGTTCGGTCGAGGTTTCAACAGTTCATGTTGGATTGTTGAGCCAGATAATCACAACCGCCTGGCTCCCGTAGGTTGTGTTGGTGAGCTCCTGTTTCAAGGACATGCATTAGCACGAGAGTATGCCAACAATCCGGAAGCTACCCTGCGAGCGTTTCTAAAGAGTGTGGATTTCCTGCAAGAAGATGGACGAAAGTTCTACCGGAGTGGCGACCTTGTGCGTTACTTAGATGACGGTTCACTCGAGTTCATTGGTCGAAAAGACACTCAAGTGAAGGTCCGAGGTCAAAGAATCGAACTCGGAGAGATCGAGTACAACATCAAGAAAGCCGCCCCTGAGCTTGTCGAACACGTTGCCGTTGAGGTACTACGAACAGATTCCGGCGAATTCCTGGTGGCATTCATGAGTATCAAGGACCAGGAAAGCAGCCTCGAGATGCGTGAGCTGTCTGATGCTGTTTTGCCGCCAGTAGACTCACTCATAGCTAAACTCCTGCCCATCAAGACTACTCTGCAATCTCGACTACCGCACTACATGGTGCCATCTACATTCCTGCCACTGAGATGGATGCCTTTCGGAACAAGCATGAAGATTGATCGTGGTTCTTTGCGTAAAATGGTCGTCTCGATATCGCGTGATCACTTATCGTCCTTTTCATTGTCCCCTAAGCAGGAGAAGGTTGCGCCTACTACCGATGCTGAACGTCGTTTAGCCAAACTATGGGCTCGAGTTCTACAGATCAGTCCTGATAGTATAGGGAAACATGACAACTTCCTTCAGATTGGCGGCGACTCTATCAGTGCTATTCGACTGGTCAGAGAGGCACGACAGCACAATATCCAACTCAGTGTTGCCAATATTTTTGAGCAACCAATGCTATCAGAGATGGCCGTCAACGTCGAAGAGATTGACGAACAAGTGGTCTCAATTATGACGCCATTCAGTCTCCTTCCTGCCACTATGAGCCAACAGGTGCAGGCCATGTCGACGCAGCCCGTTGAAGATGCATTCCCCTGTACTAGTCTACAAGAAGGACTGATGGCGCTTTCTGTCAAACAGCCTGGCTCATATATCTCAAGAAAGATCTATCGCCTACCAGAGCATATTGATTTAGCGCGGTTCAAAGCGGCTTGGGAGAAGACAATTCAATCCTGCGCCAACCTTCGCACTCGCATTATGCTTGCAGAGGGCAGATCTATTCAGGCTATAGTTTCGGAAGAGCCATCATGGGACAATCTTCCTGGAGTAGACCTCAACAGCACCTTGTTGGCTGCTCGGAGTATCGAGATGGGCTATGGCTCACGAATGAGCCGTTACGCAACTCTCGAGTCTCCGGAAAGCGATGCCCGGTATTTCGTTTGGATCTTTCATCACGCAATCTTTGATGGTTGGAGTGTGCAGATCGTTCTAGAGACCTTACAGCACATCTACAATGGCAGTGAAATCCCGGCTCTCCAACCTTATGCTAAGTTTATAGAGTACACCCTGGATAAAGATCGCGCTGCTATGGACGAGTACTGGCGCGAGCAGCTGAGTGGTGCTACATGCGCTTCCTTTCCTCCTCTGGTTGAACCTACTTTGGCTTCTATCAGAACCACGAAAACAACTATCCGCTTCCCAGAGCTGGCTGATCCATCTGTGACGAAAGCGACAATCATTCGTTCTGCATGG
Organism: Clavariopsis aquatica; assembly: GCA_013620735.1. Taxonomy (NCBI): domain Eukaryota; kingdom Fungi; phylum Ascomycota; class Dothideomycetes; order Pleosporales; genus Clavariopsis; species Clavariopsis aquatica. Next base: position 24,178 of record JAAZQE010000033.1, on the reverse strand, counting down.
GCGCTGACCTTGGCTCGTTATTGTGACGATGCCAGTGATATCTGCTTTGCAACCACTGTATCAGGTCGGCAAGCGCTTATCCCCGGTGTCGAGCTGATGGCTGGTTTGACAATCGCAACTGTCCCTGTCCGCATGAAAATCAATCGTCAGAGTAGCATTGCTCGATTTCTCCAAGACACTCAAAAGCAGACTCTCGACATGGTACCCTTCGAGCAGCATGGGCTTCAGAACATCTCCAGGGTCAGCAACGATGCCAAGCTCGCATGCAAAACTTCGAGCTTATTAGTTGTTCAACCAATACAACATGCGGTTGGTGTTAAGAGTGACAAAAATACTGTTTTGGTGCCAACAAGCTGGGACAACGAACAGGGTTCGCTCGACATTTCACTCAACTATGCGCTCCTAGCTCAAGCCAATCTGCTAGACGATCATTTCGATTTGTTACTCACTTATGACACTAAAGTACTTTCCGAATTGCAGATGCAAGCTATGGCCAAACATGTGGAGCATGTGTTTCAACAACTATCAGCACAAAGCGAGACCCTGATTGGCGATATTGCAGTTGCTGGTGCATGGGATCTGCAGCAAGCTGTGCAGTATAATTCCTTGCCTGCTCAGGAGCAATCATGCACACATTGGGTGATTGAGAACCAGATTGGTCTCCGGCCGGATTCGCTTGCAGTCCATTCATGGGATGGTGATCTCACATACGCTCAGCTGGGCGTCTATGCATCACGACTCGCGCTCAAGCTTCAAGCGATGCATATCGAACCGGAAACTCTAGTCCCGATTTGCTTTCCCAAATCCGTCTGGGCAGTTGTCGCTATGGTAGCAGTGCAGATGGCAGGTGGTGCTTTCGTCCCTCTCGATCCAGAGGCTCCATTCCTGCACCTAACACGCATTGTGAAGGAAACAAATGCAACTGTGGCCCTCATACATGAGTCATGCCAGGACCTGTTGCAGTTCGATGGAATGAAAAACCTCGTCATTGACGCGACAGCCCTGGATCAACTTCCCGATGCCCATGCCTCCCTGACATCAACAGCAAGGCCAGACCACTCAAGTTTCGTCACCTTCACTTCCGGCAGTACCGGACGACCAAAAGGCATTGTCATGGAGCATCGTGGTGTTTGTACCACTGTCAAAGCTTATGGTGGAGCCACAGGCGTCGGTTCTGACACTCGAGTTTTTCAATTCTCAGCCTTTAACTTCGACATGGGCACACTTGATGTTCTGATGACATTGATGTGTGGTGGCTGCATCTGCATACCGTCTGACCAACAGCGCACTGATGATCTCGCTGGAGCGATCAATACAAGTACAGCCAATTGGGTGTTTCTAACACCATCTGTGGCCGACCTTCTATTGCCTGAACAAGTCCCTGGCTTAAAGACCATTTGCCTTGGTGGTGAAGCTGTCACCGATAAGTGCATTGATCGATGGTCTAGTGCAGTAACGCTTCACGGATTGTATGGTCCTGCTGAAGCTTCTATTTGCGCATGGAATTCCTGTCTCCAAGTCGGCAACTCGACAAGTCTCGGCAGACCATTAGCCAGTAAATTCTGGGTAGTGGAACCAGATTCCATTGACAAGGTCGTACCAATAGGATGTGTCGGCGAACTGTTAATACAGGGCCCGATGCTTGCACGAGGCTACTTGAAACCCGACGCGAAGGCGGCAGCAAGTTGGATGTCTGAGTGGCGTCCTGATGTCTCCGAAGGACGATTATATCGCTCGGGGGATCTGGTCCGACGCAACGCGGATGGTACCTTCGACTATGTCGGTCGACGGGACACTCAATTCAAGATTCGGGGTCAAAGAGTCGAGCTGGGTGATATTGAGACTAAAATAAACAACTTACTACCTACTGACATGAATGGGGCAGTAGGTTTGATTCAGGGGGAGAGTTCTGGTTCAAATGTCCTAATGTTCTTCATGTGGTACACTTCTGGACCAAACTTCTTATCCGAAACAGGACACCTTCTGGAGACTCTATCGAATGAGATGCAATCCACAATCACCCAACTGCACACTTCGGCATGTGAGCTATTGCCTTCATATATGACGCCTGCATACTATTTGGTGTATGAAGGCGTCCCGGAAAGGACATCGTCTGGAAAGGTGGACCGAAAGAAGCTTGCTGCGACAGCGAAACAGCTATCGATGAGAGAGAGGATGAAGTTCTCGCCAAATTCTGCCAAAAGAGAGGAACCAACCACAGCATTAGAGTTGCGTCTACGAGATCTCTGGTGCCAAGTACTGGGAACGTTACCCTCCGATATTGGAAGATACGACAGTTTCCTTCAAGTCGGCGGGGACTCGCTTTCAGCTATCAGGCTTGTTGCATTGGCACGACAGCATAACATTAGCTTGAGTGTGGCGCAAATATTCGACAACCCACAACTAGCAGCCTTAGCCGCAGCCTCAGGAAATGTGCAAACAGTAGCTCCTATCGAACCATACAGTCTCCTTCCGGATCTGGCAACCATTGAAGATATTCGGACCAAATGCCGTTTATCAAGTAGTGAGAGCATCGAGGATGCGTATCCATGTACGGGACTGCAAGAAGGTCTGATGGCTCTCGCCAGCAAGCAACCAGGTTCTTATGTCGCCAAGCACATCTACCGAATCCCCAAGAACGTGAACATCGAAGCCTTCAAAACAGCATGGCAACAGACAGTAGAACTGTGCACTAACCTTCGAACTCGGATCGTTATTGCTGGGGATTGCTCCACGCAAGCTCTCATCTCGGGCGACTTTCAATGGGAAGACAGTAAAGGCTGCAATCTACGTACAGCCATGAAGGCGGCACAGCACATGACTATGGGATATGGTACAAGATTGTGTCGGTACGCTCTTGTAAAAGAAGCCGACGATGTCTATTTCCTATGGACCATTCACCATGCGGTTTTCGATGGCTGGTCAATGAACCTTGTTCTTGATACGCTGCACAGAGCGTACAACAATCTTGAACAAGTCTCACTACAACCATATTCCGAATTCATCAGATATACTCAGAATATCGATTCGGAAGCAGGCAGAAACTACTGGCACTCACAATTGGCTGGTGCTACTCGTGCGCTCTTCCCTCCATTGCACAGCAAGCTTGAGTCGATTAGCAACAGCCCGAACATGACTACTTGCATCCTTAAGAGTGGCGTGATACTGCCAACTTCCGTGGATAAATCTATCACAAAAGCGACTATTATCAAGGCTGCCTGGGCCACAGTTCTTGCTCGGTATTGTGATACTGATGATGTTTGCTTTGGAGTCACGGTGTCAGGGAGACAAGCAGGTGTCCACGGGCTTGAGAGCATGTCTGGTCTTACTACTGCAACCGTTCCTGTCCGAGTTCGTCTTGGAGAAGCCCGATCACAGCCAGTATCACGATTTCTGACTGACTTACAACAACAGTCGCTCGATATGATACAATACGAGCAATTTGGGTTGCAGAATATTTCCCGAGTGAACGCCGATGCCAAGAAAGCGTGTGATTTCTTGAGCCTGTTGGTGATTCAGCCGATGCAGGAGCTTGCTCGCCAAGATGATACGGCCGCAGTCCTTGCAAACACTTCTTGGGAAGAACATGGCATTTCTGAGTCATTAGAAGGCTACTTTACCTATCCTTTGGTAGTTCAAGCTCAGCTCTATGAGGATCACCTCGATTTTCTCATGGTGTACAATGGCCAAATCCTGCCTGAGACTCGCGTTCGTGCCTTGATACAACATCTCAATCACGTTATTCAGCAAATTAGTGTCCAAGACGATCCATTATTGTCTTCCATTTCCCTCTCAAGTTCATGGGATCTTCAACAAGCTACAGCGTGGAATGTCAATCAGCCAAGTATAGTGTCGGCATGCATTCATGATCTAATTGCACAGCAGTCGAAGCTACAACCTTCACATGAGGCTATGATGGCAACCGGTTTCAGTATGACTTACGCGGAACTTGATTCGATGACTACAACTCTCGGTGAATATTTATCTACTCAAGGCGTACAATCAGAAGTCATGGTCCCTATCTGTTTTGAAAAGAGTCATTGGGCGATCGTCGCCATGATTGCTGTATTGAAGGCTGGAGGAGCCTTTGTGCCTATCAACCCTGCACATCCAAACAGTCGCAAGAAGATAATGCTTCAAACCATCGACAGCCCGATCATGCTAGTTTCGCCTACAACTTCACCATCATGCGTCAATCTTGGCAAAAATTTATTCGAGCTATCTGCATCGACGATGGCGGACCTATTTGTTTACAACAAAAATACTACACGTCTGCCGACAGTCTCTCCATCTAATGCCGCCTATATACTTTTCACGTCTGGAACAACCGGGACTCCAAAGAGCATCGTTGTTGAGCATGCTGCAGTCTGCACGAGTATGAAAGCGCACGGTAACATTTATCGCATGAACGGAACATCAAGAGTGGTGCAGTTCTCCAATTATGTCTTCGATGCCAGTATTTGTGAGATCTTCACAACTCTAATTTTTGGAGGTACTGTTTGTGTGCCGACTGACGACGAGAGGCTCGAGCTTCCAGCCTTCATCAGAGCAGCATCCGTTGACACTGCTATGCTTACTCCTTCCCTTGCATCAACATTTGGTCCTGCCGATGCGCCCACTTTGAAAACACTGGTACTCGGTGGCGAGGCCCCCACATTTGACACAATGAAGACATGGTCTAGTATTCGACTGATTAATGGTTACGGTCCAACCGAGACGTGTATTTACAGCACCACTCACGTCTACGATCCAGCTATCCGCGAACTACCTACGGTTATTGGCCGTGGCTTCAGCAGTGCATGCTGGATTGTTGAGCCAAATAATCATCACCAATTGGCCCCAATCGGTTGCGCTGGGGAGTTACTAGTACATGGCCATGCTTTGGCGCGTGAATACGCTAATGACAAGGTCAGCACTGACATGGCATTCTTGAGCGAAGTCGACTGGCTGCCGAAAACCGACACTCGCAGATTTTATAAGACTGGGGATTTGGTTCGATACATGCCAGACGGTACCATCGAATATCTTGGGCGAAAAGACAAGCAGGTGAAACTACGTGGCCAACGACTCGAACTCGGTGATATCGAGTATAACATGAAGCAACTTGAACCAAGCATCGAGCAAGTAGCAGTCGAATTAATCAAGCACACTTCGCAAGATATGTTGGTAGCATTCATAAGCTTTGTCGGCAAGGACAAAGCTCGCACGAACGACAACAGCAGCGACGATACCCCTAAGGACGGCATGAACGATGATTTGCTTTCACTAGACAAGCCAATGCAAGCTGTTGTAACTGCATTAGTCGACGGTTTGAAGGGCAACCTCCCTGAATACATGGTGCCGACGATGGTTCTTACTCTTCGAAATATGCCCTTCAACGTGTCTATGAAGATTGACCGCAAAAAGCTGAATTCAATAGTCCTCGGCCTCTCCCGAGAACAGCTTGTCGCATTTTCCGGCACAACCCGAGACAAGGCTCCACCTGCAACCGAAATGGAGCGGAAAATATCTGAACTCTGGGCTCAGGTGCTCAACATGGAACCGCAGAGCATCAGTCGATACGACGATTTCTTGAGGCTCGGTGGTGACTCAATCAGTGCTATCCGCCTGGTGTCGCTTGCCCGTGAGCATGACATCGCTCTCACTGTTGCACATATCTTTCAAAATTCCTCGCTTCTCAAAATGGCAGCTAGCTCTATCAAGCAGGAGGAGCTCGTTGATGATCCAGAGCCATTCAGTCTGCTAATAAGCCCTGCATCTGAATCATTCATCGACACCGTCCGAACTCAATGCGAGCTGGCCACTAATCAAACGATCGAGGACATCTATCCATGTTCTAGCTTACAAGAGGGTTTGATAGCACTTGCGGTCAAACAGCCCGGATCTTATGTCTCTACAAACGTCTATCGACTGCTCAATGTCGACCTGAACCGATTTAAAGCAGCTTGGCAACGCACTGTTGAACTTTGTGCCAACCTTCGTACACGTATTGTCCTTGTTGATGGCCTATCGTTTCAAGCGCAAATTCAAGATGACATCGCCTGGGATGATGTAAGCGGACTTGACCTTCAAAATGTCATTCGCTCGAGCAAACATACTGTCATGCAGTATGGATCTCGCTTGTGTCGATATTCACTCACACAGGATTCCAATGGCCAGGACTATTTCATTTGGACCATACATCATGCCGTATTCGATGGTTGGAGCATGCAGCTCGTCCTAAAGCTACTGGATCAGGTCTATCATTCTGGACAGCTGCCAACACTACGCAATTATTCTGGCTTCATCAAATATTCGCTAAGCTTGAATGCCGAGGCTGCGAGTGAGTATTGGCGCATGCAACTAACCGGAGCACGTCGCGCTGCATTTCCGCCAGATGTATCAACATTCAACAACGGTACAGACTCGTTCCTCAGAACTCATAAAATCAACCTCGTTCTCCCTAAGCTTACAGACCCAACTATCACCAAGGCCACCCTCATTCGTGCCTCGTGGGCTTTGGTTCTTGCAAGATATAGTGAGAGTGACGACGTTTGTTTTGGCTCTACTGTTTCTGGTCGGCAAGCTCATGTCAGTGGTTTGGATCGCATGGTTGGTCTCACGATCGCTACAGTACCAGTGCGTATTCGACTAAATCGTAAAGAGTCTGTGTTATCTCTGCTCCACACTACGCAACAACAAGCGCTCGAGATGATCCCATTCGAACAATTCGGTCTACAAAATATCGCCAAACTAAGCAGTGATGCAAAAGACGCGTGCGACATAACCAGTCTGCTCACTGTACAACCTGTGCACGGTGGAAGTCCGGTAAACAATGCCATTATTTCTCGTACTAGCTGGGAAGAGCACGGAATGTCTGGGGAGTTTGATAACTACATAAGCTACCCATTGGTGGTACAGGTGTTTGTCCATGAAGACGACAAGCTTGAGATATCTTTCGATTACCGCAGCAATATTGTAGAGGAAGCCCGAATCATAGCTATGGGCCACCACTTTGTCAATGTTGTTCAGCAGCTCTCCAGCAAAGGCACCGACAGCCTTGACACAGTCACTCTCGCCGGGCAATGGGACTTCCAGCAGGCATTAAACTGGAACGGACCTCCAGTGGATGTCCTTCAATCTTGTGTTCACGACATGATAACTATGACTGCTAACAAATTTCCGGAACGTGAAGCTATTTTTGCCACAGGCACTACAATCACCTATAGCGACCTGGATAAGATTTCAACGCATCTGGCCGCATACCTGTCTACACTTGGCATTGGGCCTGAAATAATGGTGCCGCTATGCTTCGAAAAGACTCACCTAACAGTCATAGCGATGCTAGCTGTCCTAAAGGCTGGAGGAGCGTTCGTACCACTTGAGCCATCTCATCCAACCAGTCGACGCCAAGCTTTGGTGAGCGAAATTGGTGCTCGTTATATGCTTGTCTCAGAGGCTACGCAACCTTCTTGTGTTGGTATGACTGAGCATGTGATAATGCTGTCTTCGGAATTCCTGGCTAGTCTTGTGGTTCAAAACAACACATCTATACAACACAAATCTAGTCCTTCCAACGCGGCTTATGGCATATTCACTTCTGGGACAACCGGCATGCCGAAGCGCATTGTGGTTGAGCACAGCACGTTGTGCTCAAGCATAATGACTCATAGCAAGGCGTACACAATGAGCGACAAATCCCGAGTGCTACAATTCTGCAGCTATGTCTTTGACGCAAGTTTGAGCGAGATTCTTAACACTTTAGTATTAGGTGGAACGCTATGTATACCATCCGATCATGAGCGATTCCATAATCTTGCAGACTTCATCACCCGTGCACGAGTCAACTTCGCTATTTGGACGCCATCGTTCATCGAAACTCTAGATCCGGATCAAGTTCAAACCCTCGAAACAGTAATTCTTGTTGGCGAGGCACCAACTCACGAGTCCTTGTCCTGGAGAAAGCATGTCCGCCTTATCAATGGCTATGGTCCAGCCGAGGCTGGCATCTGCTGTGCTGCTTTCGAATACACTTCGCCGAAAGATTTACCCACAGCTATTGGCCAGGGGTTTAATAGTGACTGTTATATCGTCGAGCCTGACGACCACCAGCGTTTGACACCAATCGGCTGCACGGGAGAGCTCATTCTCCACAGCAATATTCTTGCCAGGGGCTATGCCAATGATCCAGCTGCTACCACACGCTCATTCTTAAACGATGTTGCTTGGCTTCCCACATCACCTAACGACACTCGAAGATTCTACAAAACAGGTGACCTTGTCCGATATTTGCCAGATGGTTTCATGGACTATCTCGGCCGACAAGACACTCAAATCAAGCTTCGGGGGCAGCGCATAGAGCTCGGTGAGATTGAACATAATATCAAAAAGGCGGCTCCGAACGTGGAGCATGTTGCGGTAGATCTCATACGTCACGAATCGGGTGACGCACTGATCGCTTTCTTGAACTTCCGTGGTACTCATTCCGGTGACGAACATGATCTGGCAGCGGCAATCCTGCCCGTCGACGAGACGATCCAAGTGGATTTAACCGATATGCTCAACGAACTACGAGTCCTGTTGCCAGCGTACATGGTTCCAACGCTTTTCTTGCCATTACGATGGCTTCCATTTGGGACTTCAATGAAACTCGATCGGAGAAGGTTACGAGAGCTTGCTGTGTCACTTCCACGTGAACGGCTTGGTGCAATCTCGGTCAAACAAAGCAGAGCACCTCCAACGACTGACATGGAGCTACAGCTGAGAGAGATGTGGTCTCAAGTGCTTCGTATACCGGCAGAGTCAATATCGAAACATGATAACTTCTTACAACTGGGTGGCGATTCTATAACAGCCATTCGTCTTGTCACGCTAGCTCGTAAACACCATATCGAGCTCACCGTTGCGCAAATATTCGAGCATACTGAGCTTGCGACTATGGCAACTTACACAAGAAACTCGAAGCTTAGCACCAACCAGCCACTAGAACCCTTTGAGTTGTTGCTGTCCAAAGACCTATCTTTCATTAAACAGGCCATAAAGGAGCAATGTTCGATAACTGACGATCAGCTCATTGAAGACGCATATCCATGTACTGGACTTCAGGAAGGCCTCATGGCATTAGCAGTGTTACAACCTGGCTCATATATTGCCAATAATGTGTATAGACTTCCACCACAGGTCGATCTAGTCCGCTTCCAATCAGCCTGGGAACGCACTGTTGAGCTTTGCGGTAACGTAAGTCACGAGTGCCAATCAAGCCCCAATGTATGCTAACCCATCTCAACAGCTACGAACTCGCATAGTCCTTGTCAATGGTTCATCTTATCAAGCGCTGATTGCTGAAGAGACCACCTGGGACGAAACTATAGAGTCTAAACAAATGATCTATGGAACACCTCTAAGTCGGCAAGCACTTATCGAGAATGGAAACGGCACATGGTCGTTTGTGTGGACTCTTCACCATGCAATCTCGGATGGCTGGACAATGCAAATCGTCATGGACACTTTGCATCGTGTCTACCATGGTCTTTCGGCCAGCACTCTTCAGCCATATACTGGTTTTATCAAGTATGTCATTGGGTTAGATCGTCAAGCAGCAAGTCAGTATTGGCTCAACCAGCTGGAAGGCTCAAGGAAAGCTACGTTTCCAGCTGTGTCCTCTGAGCTCAAATCACCAAAAAATTCCGCTAGTACAAAGACCATTACTTCTTCAATCACACTTCCACAATTAGCAGACAGATCGATCACGGCGGCTTCAATCGTCCGTACTGCTTGGGGAGTAGTACTCGCTAGATATTGTGAGACTGACGATGTTTGCTTTGGAACAACGGTATCTGGACGCCAGGCACCTGTCATAGGCATTGAAAACGCACCTGGTTTGACAACGGCCACCGTTCCCATAAGGATTCAACTGAACAAACAACAAACCGTCCTGGAGCTCCTACAAAAGGTACAACAACAAGCTTTTGAGATGGTTCAATTTGAACAATTCGGGCTCCAGAACATCGGGGGCCTCAGTCGCAGCGCCAAAGATGCCTGTGATTTCAGCAGTCTCCTTGTAATCCAACCGACACAGATCACTACAGCAGAGGAGACTTCTCAACCTCTGCTGACCACTTCCACGTCGGACGTACATGGAGACCAGATGAACGGCTTCTTCAACTACCCTCTGATTGTACAGTGCAATCTGTTGGAGGATCATGTCGACCTTGTCATAACATTCGATGCCAGTATTGTGTCAGAGCATCGAATCGAGGCAATGGCACAACATTTGGATCACGTTGCTATGCAACTTACACAGACTGACGTGAAAGTTGGCGAGGTCACAATTGCTGGTCCTTGGGACCTGCAACAAGCCACTGGGTGGAATGCGGGCCGTGATGACCTTCTTCAAGTTTGTGTCCACGACCTCATTTCGAGACAAGCCCTTCGAAGCCCAGATATGGAAGCAATCTTCACTGCAAAAGGAAGCATCTCGTATGGCGAACTCGATGCCATGGTAACGCAGCTAGCAGATTATTTGTCGTCCCTCGGTGTGCGTGCCGAGACCCTGGTTCCGATTTGCATCGAAAAGTCTCAATGGGCGCTGGTCGCCATGCTCGCAGTCATGAAAGCAGGTGGCGCATTTGTCCCGATTGACCCAGCGCACCCAGTTTCTAGAAAACAAGCTCTGTTCACCGAAATTGGCTCACGGTTCCTAATCGTTTCGCCAACTACAGCACATTTGTGCCCGGACATGGCACATAGTGTCATCACATTGTCAGCATCAACGATGAGTGCTATTCGTAGAATTCACAAGTACGATCCAAGTGCACTTCAATTCCGAGCAGCGCCATCGAATGCTGCTTACGGCATCTTCACTTCAGGCACTACAGGGACACCAAAAATGATAGTTGTGGAACACTCAGCTCTATGCACCAGTATTTATGGTCATGGTCGCGCGTACGGAATGACTTCAGCATCACGAGTCCTTCAATTTTCGAACTTCGTCTTCGATGTAAGCCTATGCGAGATATTCACCACTTTGGCATTCGGCGGAACGGTTTGTATACCGTCCGAAGTGCAGCGAATGCAACATCTTGCAAAATTCATTACCTCAGCTAATATCAACACGGCTATGCTTACTTCTTCCGTCCTCAGTACTTTCAGCCCTACTGAGACGCCAACTCTCAAAACATTGGTTGTTGGAGGTGAGGCCCCCACGCATGATACCCTCCAGACCTGGTTTGGCAAGGTACGCCTCATCAATGGCTATGGCCCAGCAGAAGCATGCTTGTATTGCACTTCGCACGTCTTTCGATCTGCTCTAGAACCACCCACCACTATTGGGCGCGGATTCAACAGCTCTTGTTGGATCGTAGAACAAGACAACCCCGACAAGCTGGCGCCCATTGGATGCATCGGTGAACTGGTTATCCATGGCAATGCTCTAGCCCGTGGGTATCTTAACGACAAAAAAAGCTCGGAGCGAGCCTTCTCCACCGATGTGGCATGGTTGAGCGATGAGACTGGCAACGACAGTCGCAGGTTTTACAGGACCGGCGATCTGGTGAGATATCTACCTGGAGGAGCGATGGAATACCTCGATCGAAAAGACACCCAGGTGAAGATTCGAGGACAAAGAATCGAGCTGGGTGAGATTGAGCATAATCTAAAGAAAGCAAAACAGTTTGCACACGTAGCGGTCGACGTGCTTCGGAACAACTCCACCGAACAATTGGTTGCGTTTTTTACCTCGAACGCCGACCGCAGCGCCATACAACCTAGCAAGGAGGATACCATTCAGCCGATGGACGAGAATCTGCGTGCAGATATCGCTGTGATAGTCTCGGACTTGCAGAGTGTTCTGCCCAGCCATATGATACCAACGGTCTTTCTGCCCCTTAAGGCTTTGCCATTCAACGCATCAATGAAGCTGAACCGAAAAGCCCTTCGCCAGTTGCTAAGTTCACTGACTGCAGAAGACTTGTTATCCTATCAGTCAAGCTCACGTCCGACATTCAGAGCTCCGACCACCACTTTACAAGCCGATATGCGAAAGCTCTGGTCAGAGATACTTAGCATACCAGACGACTCTATTAGTATCGATGACAACTTCTTCGATATTGGCGGTGATTCCATCAGAGTCGTAACCTTAGGAAAGTTGCTGGAGAAACGACTCAATGCTACTTTACATCCAACTTTTATGAGTGGCAGATCTACCACTATAGCGACACTTTGCCAACATCTATCTGGCCAATATAATGAGCAGCAAGATATGTCCCGAATCAACTTATCGGCAGCATCAGCCTCCTACTGCAAGGACATCTGGGGTGAGCGTTCATCAGGACTTCCTTTACATTCAAGCACCACACTGCCTTCTCAAGCAACTGTCCTTCTTACCGGCGCTACTGGTTATCTCGGCACGCAGTTATTGAGGCAATTGCTTGATCTCGGTGATATCGGTAAGGTGGTCGTTCTCGTCCGAGCGTCATCTATACAACACGGCCTTGAACGAATCCTAGCAACAGCCAAAATTGCCCAATGGTGGAGTGACCAGTATACGAGCAAGCTTGAAGTATGGCTTGGTGATCTAGAGCAAGCGCACCTGGGACTTGAGAAGGATCAATGGAACCGACTGTGCGGAGTATCTTCCAGTGGTAACGTGGATGCCATCATTCACAACGGTGCTGTCGTCAACTGGATGGCAGACTTCGCCAAACTTCGTAAAGCAAATGTTGATTCAACGGTCGAGCTTCTCAAAGCCACACTATCGTCACCAGCAGACCCAAAATTCATTTACGTCTCAGGAGGGTCACAAGACACTTCGTCCAAGGACATAGACTCTGCTGCGGAAGAGTTGTCTTCTGGAAATGGCTATTCACAGACAAAGTTTCTCTCCGAAAGCATCGTGCGGGAAATCACAGCCCGTCTTCCAAAGCAACAGAACAGGTTATCCATTGTCAAGCCAGGATTTATCATTGGCACAGTCCACGAAGGCGTTGCAAATGTCGACGACTATCTCTGGCGAACGGTTTCAGCCGCGGTACTAGTAGGCGCATATCCAGTGGAACCTAAAAACCATTGGCTTCTAGTTACAGATGCTCAGACGGTTGCTACGACGACCATTAACCAGCTTTTCGTCTCGGATGGAATAGTCGCGTTCCTTGATGTGAGAAATGGTATGCCAGTGTCCAGGTTCTGGGACTTAGTCAATGACGAGCTTGAAAAACCTTGCACCGCTACGACGCCCGAAGACTGGCTCCAGCGTGTGCACCAACAGATGGACACGCTCGGCGAACGACATCCGCTCTGGTCAGTTCAACATTTCATCGGACCATTAGGCTCGACCAAGGGGTCTAGTGATGCAATCTTAGAATCACACAACGAGACGCAGATAGCAGTCGGAAGTAACTTGCGATATCTCAAGCATACTGGCTTCATTTCTACCGATGCCCATCAGCTAGGCAAGCTGAACGGCAGCGTTTTGAGCAGATCAAAAGCACAAATGTAAGGAGGAGAAGTTTTGACATTGTGCAATTCTAAAGCACTCGAGGAAGCGCAACATCCCTTTTAGATTTATATATTTTTTCCTTTGTTAGGCGTATAATTCCCATCTATTCTATCCATAGCGCCCATAGACATTTTGATAATTTTTCATAACAAACAATCATCCTCTTTAGCTCTCTTTCCTATCCAGTGCAAAGGATATCTACCATTACATTCCATCTTCTCAACAAAGTATTGGAGTCGGCTCACGAAGCACTCTGTTCAGTTCCTTGCATTTGCCTCTGGCGACGTGCGTATCTCTATTACTCTTCCGGCTGAACTTTAAGCGGCAGAAATGGCATCTGACGTCGTCTCTGCCAGTCTGCTCCCGGATGTGGCGCATGTAGTTACCGAGAGATGAGAAAGTTCTCCCTCCACAGCCGTGTTGGAAACATCGTGGTCGACTTCGAAAGGCGAGAGTAGAGTGTATCGAAACATTATCAGTCGAGCATGGTGGTGTGACTTGCCGGAGATCTTGGGCTTTGGGATTGCTATGATATGGTGACATTGCAGGCTGAATGCCAGAACTCCATTGCCTCGAACATGTATCCCGTGTGCTGGAAGGCAGCTTGACACGATCTTCATTGGGCGGTGTAAAGTCAAATTTGGTGTAGTGAGGGTGTTGGCACTGGGATGACAAGTTGTTGGCAAGGAGTAAGTGCTGCAGCATCTCATTGTCTGACATTGATGCTTGCAAAGTGTCACATGACACGTGTCTTAGATCTTGTGTAGAGAGATGGGCGTGTTGTTGGTAGTTGGGCCACGTCGATAATTCCATTGTTGCGAGAAGTTTTGACACCATGCTGGTATCTCTTGTTGATTGAAAAGAGGTTTTACTCAAGTACCCGACAGTGAATACGATACCGGCATGAATCGATAGATATTTCCAACGTCTCGAACTTGCAGGACAGGCTCCAGTTCTTGTGACCTCTCTTCCAGGGCTGTGTTCAAATTAGGGACAATGTACACGGCCTCTCCAACCTTTTAAGACGGGCATTGCCTCGATCGGTCATCATGTCAGAATAACCAACATGACGGGTACGGAGACCTACATGCTTCCAGGGCCCTGGGTCGCGGCCAAAAACCAATTCCGTTACTTTTGCATCCTCTCGCTCACCCCTTTGCAATGGCGCAACGTGCGGTCATAGCATCGTCTAATGGGATAATATTGCATGTCACTTTTATTAGATGGTCCCTGATGCGGTCCGTTCACTAGAAGCCTGTTAGTGAAACTGTCTACCCGGGTGTTCAAAAGTCCATGTGTGCATATGACTCAGCCGCATGGGGCGAAATCCTTCGATCACCTTCATGTATTGGACTGGAATCGATGGCTTTCGTACGACACAGAAGAACAGGAAGGACTCGAGACGCAAGGTTTCCAAAGCATGACGTGAGCAGAAAAAGAACAGGTACGTGCCAGTTAGTGCTGAGTCTATTCCCACCGCTTCGGCCCGATGTTAATTGGCCCAACGTTGCCTTGCATCTGGGGTCCGCTTGATCCGTAATCATAAAAGCCCCTCTGTTACATTGATCAATATATTTGTGTACAAGTAGCCTACCTAACATTCTCCGAGTTTGCTATCATGGAGGATACAAGCCAGACTGCCATTAGCCACAGCGCCCACAATTAAAAAAAAAATCACCCTCGCCTAACAACTGTGACAGGGAGAAGTACAGACGTCGCATAAGGCCCTGTTTGGTTGAGCGTTGTTGAATCCCATGTGCGGGCAGGTGGTAGGTGCTCCATAGGGGCCTTAATGCATAAAATGCGGGTAGGTGCGTCGACAAGACTTTTAAATACCGGTACAAACCGTAGGGGTATTT
This sequence comes from Clavariopsis aquatica, assembly GCA_013620735.1. Classification (NCBI taxonomy): domain Eukaryota; kingdom Fungi; phylum Ascomycota; class Dothideomycetes; order Pleosporales; genus Clavariopsis; species Clavariopsis aquatica. The sequence continues at coordinate 8,845 of JAAZQE010000033.1, read as the reverse complement.
GGTTAAGACCCCGAAACATGAACGTGGTAAATTTCTCATCTATATGAGACTATGTCAGCAAACAATAATTTTACGAGCGGCCCGTTGGTGTTGACGCTATTGCACCTTAATTCTGATGCTTATTTTTATTCTTATTCTTATTCTTATTATTGTCATCACCAATGATCACAAAGTCAATTGCCATGTTACTCCCACCACCAAGTCATACTCCTCCTTTGAACCATGTAAATATAACAATTCCTGCGATCTAACGTCGCTTTTCAAAGACAAAATAAACGGTGTCGCTGTCACCAGAATAAGCTCAAAGTCCAACTCCATTAGAGAGGATGCCAACGTCGTTAAGATGAACTTCAGCCTCACCTACCCCTGCTCGGACAGCTGGTGCCAACAGTCCAAGGATTTTACGAGAGGTGGGAGGGGGTTGTATCCAATGAGTGAATGGCCTCAAGGGTGGCACTTTGATGCCTTATATCCGCTTCGGGTTATAAAGCAGTATCCAATTGATTATCCAATGCTTAGTTGAGTATACCCTACCAATAATTGCTTTCCCAAAACGGTGGTTTATACGACATGTCTACACACAGACATCATGAATTATAAGCTTATCCCACCCCTTCGAAATATACTAACGTAGCTTTAAATTATCCTAATTCCACGCCTTCCACTGATATATATAACACTTCAGGGTGTAATGGTAGTAAGTAAGAATAAATATTATTATAATTAAAAATTTGTAAGTAGCAAAAAACGTCCATAAAAATTTGAGGTTAAATTTATGATTCAGAGTCATTTCCGTTCACATTCGACGAGAGACAAATATGTGATACTATTAAATTTTGTGCGCAGGGAACCTACCTTTTCTAGACATAGAAATATAGAAATAGACGCACTCTTGCTCTAGACTTCACGTGGGCTCTTTCTCTAGAATGCTATGCAACAATAGGTACGTAAATACCTGATCTTTACTAAATGAACACTCACAACGCTGCTAAACTCTTTAAGCTTCGTTACCTGTTGTAATAACTCAACCACACCCTCAATTCCAACCCCGAATTAGAAAACGGTACTTTTTCTCTGTTTTCTAACCGGGAATAAGCTCTTCCATCTCCTCGAGCAAACCAACCTCTGACCTCTGACTCTTGCCCATGCATCTACCAGGCACCCACGGAGTTGCTCAATCCTCAAACAGCTCCACTGTGACGACGCATCGATGTCGTAAGGCGTCGAACAACGAGCTAATTTCGGCTGCGCATTGACGGTGGTCGGATGTTCGGCTTCGACTGTACATCCGCTAGCAGCCAAACACGGACAGTCTCACCGCTGCAGAGCCTTGTGGTCGAAGCACACGCATGGGTCAAGTCGGAGCGTCAAAACATCGGAGCTTCCGATGCACCGTTGGGGCTGACTAGGCAAGGGCTTGAACCAATCCCCATTGATAACTAAGACTACATTCTATTCTCTGACACCCTTCTAATGCTAGTTCACAAGCCACAAATATCTCAATATACAGCCCTAGTCCTTGACTGTTGATAGGCCAAAGCTGTCATGTCTTCGTATCGACATGGTAGCTCTGGTGTCACAAAATGTGGCAGTGCTCCAACAGACGTGTCTCTCGTGGCTTTGAGGAAGAACGCAATGGAGTAGCGAGGCGGGAGGTATGCATTGCCGTTGCTGTCCACGTTCGTTGGTACTGTGACCTGGTGGAGGGCGGCCTTGAGCACACCATTCGTCCAACGCTCCAGCGTGTCTCCAACATTAACCAAAAGTTCGGTGTTGCATCGCTTAATCACCGGCCGCAGTATGCCAGGGGCCTGCGGGTCTTGTACTTCCAGTCCGCCTTGCTCGTCTTGCAGCAGAAGCGTCATCATTCCGAAGTCGGTGTGAGGCCATATGCGACGGATATTCTCGCCGAACTTGTATGTCTCGACGGCAGGGTAGTGATTGAGTCTCAACTCACTTGCATGGCCCTGGCATTTGCCTACCAACGCACCGTTTTCTATCCCTACTGCAACCTCCAGTGCTGCCATTAGATCGAGAGTAATCTGCTGACATTTGTCGAAGTAATTCTCCATCCAACTCCTGAACCCGGGGATTTCCCCTGTCTCTGGCCACTTGTTCATAAATGTTTGGTCGTCCTTGGACCCCATGTCAAAGTGCTCCTGCGCAAATTGTCAACATTTATGACGTGATTTTGCAACGGGCTATGGGTAATTCTACATACCTTGGCGTCACTCTTCTTGCTGCCTGATACTAGAGTCTCGCTCAGGGCGCTCAGAGAGGCCGTATTCTCATCGCCAAATCTAGACCATCCACGCTGGGGATTGGGGCCAGCAATGTGCTTGATCGAGTCTCGAGATTCGATTGGTAGCTCGAAAAACTTGTGGTTCTATTACAGGATGAGATGCATGCACGCCCAGAAAGCGTCACTGACACTTACCCATTGCATCAGCTGTGTGAAGTCTTCCTCCGAGAAGCCATGATCTGTCAGCCTGATACACCCGCTGCTTGCAAAGCTGGCAAAAAGATCGCTGGCAAACTTTTGCCTTTGCTCGGGCGTGCCGTGATTGAAATCAGAAAGACGAAGTGAAACAAGATCGAAAACCATGTTTGATCAGCAGAATGTAGTGTATTGGACAGCCCTTTGATAGAATTCCCGGCGTCGGCTTGAGCGAGTGTGAGGTAGTGACAAACCAAGAGGGTAGTTCCCAGCTTTTAGATACTTCCCTACTGTCTTCTTGCTGGGCCCGATTCAAGCGGCATCGGACTAGTGCTCCTGTTGCCAGAGATGCAACTATACCTGTACTGCACGCAGCATCACCAGATTTCACGTGCTGTATGCAAGGATGGCGGTCCATCTACTTCCTTCGCTTTTCCTGCGACATCAGCCTAACGGCCAAGGCGTCTGTTTTTTCCTTCGCTTTTCCTTCGACATCAGCGCAGCGGCCAAAGCGTCTGTTTTGGCCCCCTTATTTATATAGTGAAAACGGCGTTTTCATTCATCATCTCGTGATACGAAGGTTCATCCTAGATCGACACCCGCCCTTCCGCTGCCCCTTCGTTCCTTCAGGATCGCCGGTTTTCCTTCGTTTTTCCTTCAGGATTACTCATTTTCCTTCGCTTGTCCTTCGGAGTCACTGGTTTTCCTTCGCTGCTCCTTAGTGAACACGACAGGGCTCAGCCTCACCACAACACTAGGCAAGTTCTCTAAGAACAATCAACAACAAGCTGGCCCGTGTGGTGTGGTCCTTGTCTTGTACAATGTATATTCATCGCAGAAGTCTCCATCGTTCTGTTGTTGGACAGTACAATTCTTCCACACAGCATTCGATTTACTTCAGGTCTTCCAGATTCGGTCAACATGCATATCAACCCCCCACCTTTTTTCCCCAAGCTTTCAATTGAGCCTCCAAGCTCGGTGCCGGTGCACGAGTTTTTATTTGATAAAGAGGCCAAATACGGACGTTATGACATCGAGAAGTCTCGACCACCGTTCACGTGCGGTCTCACCGGAAAGGCATATTCAACTCTAGAGGTTGCTGATCGAGTCGAGAAATTGGCTCAAGCACTCTCTGCAGAGCTTGATTGGAAAGTAGACGAGAATGCAGATTTGGACAAGGTTATCGCCATCTACAGTGCCAATACCGTATGATATGTCTCCACAAAAGTGACCTTGCACGTCAATGCTGACTCCATTAATCAGATCGACACTGCCACAGTGTCGTGGGCAACGCATCGCCTCAATGGCGTGTCATGCCCAATCAGCACGTTCTTCTCTAAGCACGAGCTCACCCATCAGCTGAAGGCCGTCAATGCTAAGGCGGTCTTCACCTGTGCACCGCTTCTTGCCACGGCAATTGAGGCGGCCGTCACAGCGGGCATCCCCAAGAACCGTGTGTATGTGCTCGAGTTGCCGGCTGTGCTCCTCAATGGCGCAGTCCTGCCACCAGGTCTCAAGACGGTGGACCAGCTCATCGAGCAGGCCGCTAGCATGTCCCCCCTAGCACCGCTGAAGTGGTCTGAAGGCCAAGGAGCATCCCAGATTGCCTATCTCTGCCACTCAAGTGGTACATCTGGTCTACCGGTAAGCTTACATGGATGAATACCTTCATTTCCATGCTAACGGTTTGAAGAAAAATGTCAAGATCTCACATCGAAATGTTATTGCCAACGTTCTGCAATGCACAGCTTTTGAGAAAACCTACAGAAAGGCAGAGACGGAGAACTGCTTGGGTGTACTCCCTTTCAGCCATGCATATGCTCTGGTTACTAGCACACTTATAAACGTCTACCGAGGTGACAGTGTTATTGTATTGCCATCGTTTGACCTTGAGATTTTGCTCAAAGCTATCCCGAAATTCTCTATTGATCGGCTCTTATTGGTGAGTCCAGTGTTCGGTAATCACGAGTCCTCTATACTGATTCCCCCCCTCCTAGATCCCGCCAATGGTGGTAGGTTTGCTTAAAGCCGCCCCACTGCTATCTCAATTTGATCTGTCAAGCATTACCTCTATCCTAGTTGGAGCAGCGTCGCTGCCTCAGAAAGTCGCGGTGCCATTCGCCAAGCTGTTCCCAGGTTCCATGATCCTGCAAGGGTATGGTTTGACTGAAGCCGTGGTTGTCGTGGGCGGTGAACATCCAATCGACATGGTTCCTGGCTCCAATGGCTTCCTGCTGCCAGGTTTCCAGGGACGTCTCATCGATGAGAACGAAGTCGAAATTGATGAGTACGGCACAAGGGGAGAATTGATCATCCAGTCACCTTCAATAATGCTTGGGTACTACAACAACCCCGACGCAGATGCAACGGCATACACCAAGGATGGATGGTTCCGCACAGGAGATTTGGTCGAACTCAGGAAAAGTGAAGCGGGCAATGATCATATGTTCATTGTTGACCGTCTGAAGGAGCTCATCAAAGTCCGAGTAAGTTCTCGTACAATTCTGCACCCTCTTCCCGTACACTAACAGCTCCTAGGGCATGCAAGTATCGCCTGCAGAGCTTGAGGGCATTCTTCTCAACAACCAGCTGGTGGCTGATGTTGCTGTTGTCCCGGCACCCGATGAATCATCTGGAGAGGTGCCAATGGCATTTATCGTGAAGTCACCGGCTGCTGCTGGTCAGGACGACGAGGCTGTTACGACGCAGTTGAACGAATATCTTAATGAGATAGTGAGCTCATACAAGCGCCTTACAGGTGGCATCAAGTTCATGGACGCTCTGCCAAAGTCTGTCACTGGTAAGACTCTGAGAAATGTTCTCAAAGAGCAGGCCAAGGCTGTTGCTCCGGCGCCAACGACAGATGGAATTCCCAAGGAGTTCAATTTTGATTCCGATGAAGAGGATGCTTGAAACCGCGATTGGGTAGTTCAAGCAGGCTAAAATGCACACAAGGAAGCGAGGATTCTTTTGATCCTTCGAAAACTGTGTTGTTCTTATGGTATATAGTTAGTCACTTGTGTACAATTCTATGTCGGTTCAGCTGGAAATCATGAACCGTGACGATGCCTGTGCAATTTCAATTACTTACCGACCTAGGCGAGTCGCAATGCCAGTAATGAGCTGTTTATGATGCTCCCAAGTCTATGGCACACACCCATCATAATCACATAATGACGTAAGATTTATTTGGCAACTGTTCATTTCTTTCTATAACCCGATCATTCGCCTGGCTTGCTAGGGGCTAGACGAGATTATTCCATGCTGCAATGCCCATACTTTATTAACTTAGCCTGAAGTTTTGGTATTACTTATAAAGGCTAGCGAGCCTAGCTAATCTCGAGTAAGCTTTGCTTACATCTGGTATGGCCAACATGTGTACATCGGTATCCAGGACAGGTAGTAAGCAGCGGTGTCTTTGAGCACCGACCGTGGCTGTCCTGGATTATTTCCAAATTGATGCCTATCATGATCAAATACGGTCCTTTTGCTACAGTTGTCCGCCGTGATCTAATTGACTGAGACATGCCCCAAAAATCTCTCATCCAACTCCTACGGCATGCCAGGTATTGCCTAGCTCTTCCTAAGGCCTGTCCCCGATAATCACTCGGCTCTGAGACATATGCTTGTGCGGGTCTAGATGATGGTATAGAATAACCGCATCGCATCTGTCGGACAGCCAGAGTGGTTGCGCATGTTGTCCAGTAGGTTCAGTCTCGTTGTAAGAGAGCTGTCAAGCCTACAAATCCGATCATAGCAGTCTTGAGCCATGGATAGTCGTTGAATAAAATCGTGACATATCCCACATACGGTATGTAGCCTACAACAGTGCCTTCGACGTCACTACGACTCAAAAACCTCTGGCCGGATGCATAGAGTTCGGTGTCGTCAACGTTGTTATTGTCACCCTTCGTTAAAAACTGTAAGGGCTCGGCGCTGTGCTTTCATGATTAGTGACAAGATACTGTATGCAGGGCTCTCAGCACACGTACTCTCCTCCAAATCGCTTGATAACGCGATGTACAATTGGTATGTCTCTTCCTTTGACGTTGTAGACCACGATCTCGCCCACACGTACATCCGGCCCCCGATTCCATAGCGCAATGAGATCCCCTCTGTGCATCGCTGGCTCCATAGAGCCAGAGAGTACTACCACGATGGGCGACGAGCAGTCAGCAATGACAGCTAGTCCTTTGAACAGCATGAACGCAGTGCTGAGCACGAATGCGAAATTGAGCACTTGCGCAGCCAGCTTGCGCGGGGAAGAAGCAGCGAGTGCAGATAGCATCTTGAAACTGGGTGTTGAGAGCAGCTGTCGAAGTGGGTCGTCGAGGTCAGTCGTTAAGGAGCGTCGTCGAGTGTTTTGCGGATGTTGTGGCAATGCTCACAGCAGCGCAGCCTCCAGTTGGGAGGACAGAACAGCGGCCAAATGTGGACACGTATGCCAATCTACGATGGACCTAATGCCAGCCCCTGCCAAACAACCCAGTGCGAATGCCTGGATTAGGAGCAAAGAGGAAGCAATTGAAGACAGCTGAAGCTAGAGCTGAAGCTAGAGCTGAGAACCTAGGCGCAATTAGGTCTTATACCAGTGGATAATCGGAAGAGCGATGTGAACGAGCGGTGAAGGGATTGCGACAATCATGGAGTAAGCCCTTGAGCCGTTGGGGTTGCAATGTCGCTAGCGGCTCTACTCCGTGACCCCCGAGCCACCGGCGCTGTCGGCCAATCAGAGCCGGGGACCGTGATCGGGGATTGATTTCTCGAGCCATCGAATAGCATCCAACAACTGAAATGCACAATAAGCCACATTTTATGAAAGTGGGTCGACAGGAGTTAAACCTGGCTCATTGACTTGCAGAGAGCGGATCTTGCAAGGTCCGGGTCCTCTTGCAGTGTGCATTCCAACGTGCAATATGTGCGCTACATGTGCTATATGTACTGTCCCGTGCAAGGCACGCTCAACAGGCCTGGCCTGCACCAAAGCCACGGCCATGACAACCCAGACGACAACCCTGACGACAACCCTGACCTTGGGGTGCAGCTTCTTCCAACGGCTCTAATAATTAAATTCTTATGGTCCACATACTGCTGTTCACGACCGTGCCTACGGAGACGATCGTCCCCCTTGCTCTTGGAATGCATCGTCTTGATATCAATGAACACATCTCACGAAAGCCTGGCACTGGTCTTTGCCTAGTCCGTGGTAAATGCCACAACAAGGCCGCCGAGAGGGCTGATGTAATTATGATCGGAAAAGCATCCTACAACGGTCGCGCTAGCAGATGGAATGCTAAAAGAGGCCATTTCTAGGAGTGATGTCTTCCAACCCCTCAGGCCCGATGCAACGGGGGCTGTGGCTACGCTTTTAATAGAAGGCCTGGTGGCAAACCCACGGCCCCGTAGACAGCACGTGTACTAGAATTACCGGGAACCTGGTGGTCGTTCCTGTTTCTCTTCGCTATGCCATCACCAGTTTGCGTAGCCAACGTGCACGAAGGATGAATTAATATAATTAACGGGAGGCCGTTGTTAAGTGTGGTGGAGCCAGGAAAATACTAAATTTAGTACGTATAACGAGGCTGCATGGAGACTTTGCACGCAGGATTTTCTCCTGTACGTCCTTCCCATTTCCTATCTCACTATCCTTGTTACTTGCTGACGCATACGCATACGATCTGATACCTATGACTTTCCTTGACCCTGAGTGTAAGTCCGAGGCATCGCCAGTGTCACACCTACCTTCGTCCTGCCCACAGCCTTAAGCCCCCTCTCATCTCACACAGCTCTTGCAACGTGACCTTCATCCCCTTCAAGGCCACAATGTGGCTCCTCCGCATGTTAGAATACTCCCTCGGCCGGCTCTTCTACCGCCGCCGTGGTTACGACTCCACCTGCCTCTGCAACAGCCCGCCCTTCGCCTCCCACCCAACGCCCACCATACCCCTTGAATCGCCGGACTGTGGGCCCTCAGGCGCGACACTCGGCGACGACTACTCGGCCTTTGGCGCGGGCCGCATCCCAAGCTTCACATGGCCGGCCGCTTCCTCAAACATCAAGCAATACCTCTTTCTTGCCGAAGACCCTGACGGCCCGCTTGGTCACGCAAATGTGCACGGCATATACCTGGGTATTCCACCTACCGCAACCTCGCTATCGCCAGAAGACTTGGAGCTCCTGAGGGAAGAGGAAGGCGTGAAGGTTGTCAAGAGTGGGTGGCGCGTGGGGATGAATCCTAGTGGGTGTGTCTATGTTCCTGCAAGGCCACCGAGGGGTCACGGTCCGCATAGATATTTCTTTGAGTTGGTGGCTTTGAGTGAAAAGCTCGATTTGGGGAAAATGGGGAAGGTGCCTACGAAGGAGGAGGTGGTGAGGGAAATTGAGGGCAAGGTGGTGGGGTGGGGGAAG
>JAAZQE010000329.1:0-31022 GCA_013620735.1 Clavariopsis aquatica | reverse complement strand
CCCCCTTCCCCCACTAAAAAAATTAAAATCCAAGCATTTTCCAGGGTCTAGCGCCCTGGGGACAACTCCACAACACGTTCCCCCTACTACCCCGCTGCACAGAGGGAGGAATAGACTGCGATATAGTAGTACCAAAGATCAGTTATCGTATATGCAGGTTCGTCTGCAAGATGCTTCAGTGTTGGAAAAAACAAGATTTGAGTAGATAGTGGCAGATATTCTGTGGCAGTCTGATTCGTTATCTAACACAGCGGGTGGGGGGGACCTACGGGTACAGGCCAGGAGATTGTACTGCATGTAAATCAGTAAATAACCTCCGGATTGAAGCTGCAAAGTTTGGTATTGTCAAGCATAGAACTGCTTGTACACCAAAATCGATGCTGATTGGCTGGGCTACTATGCCTGATTCTTCCACTTTGCCGTTCTGATGGGGAGTATAAGGCAAATTTTAGATTTTTGATGCCTTGATTTGATTTGATTTAATGGTTCTTTTACAGGGCGGAAAAAGGCTATGTTGTCAGAATTGTTTGGTACAAGTAGTAAGGGGACGTTTAGTGAATCACGTGGCATGGTCCAATCGCCGATCTCACGATCTCTGACATCATGCGTTGGTGATGTGGGGCTGCACGACTTCCTGCACGTAATTAAATATCTATAGTGTTCGAGAGCTGCCATTGTGGTTCTGTCTAATGTTGACGAGGCGCAAAACGAAATTTCAGAGGACATTTGGGGACGGTGATTATAAGTAGGGTTGCGGCGTGAGGATGCGTATTTGAATGTGCTTGATTTAATCAAGAGCTATTGGAGACTCGGCAATTCCGTCGGAGCGGGTCCATGAACCTTCATTTGGTTCGGGTTGTGCCTGGGACAGACACTACAGTATCACCACAAGAACCCAAGCGACGTTCAGGCAAGCACTGCCAAGCTTTACAGCGGAGTTGACACCGCAGAGTTAAAAACGCTCGTGTTTTTCATGACGAGGATTCTCTTGGCAGGCAGAACTCTAGAGATTTCATATCTGATTAGTAGAGGACTGAGGAGTTATACCAGGGCTGCTTGTGGTTATGGATGGCACAAATAGTGCTCTGTACTGCTGTATAGTCCCATGTAAGATCTTTGAGCGTTTGCGGATATCACGTATGACAATATGTACATCGGTAGAGGAGCCGCGAGATCAAGGCATCATGGTGTCGCGCTAGAGGAAGACTGGTACAGCATTTCCGTTGCTTTGTCACCGGGCGCGTTCCACATCTCTTGTTGAAGGGTCCAAAGCCAACTATGTGCGTTCCACAGCAGCTGTAAAGGATCTCCTGGGTCTATGGTCTAGAAAAGTTCGCAATGGGCTGATATCATTGGGCGTGGCGAGCGAGCCATGGTGGTGCCGTGATGTCGGGACAGATGAGGTTGATGCATTATTGGAAGGCCTCAACGGGTGCCGTTGGAAAGCCACTGCATTAGGACCTTGTGCTGGAATGCCTCCACTCTGACGGCTAGCGTTGATTTGCCATTTTACTGTGGTGGTGGTGGTGGTGGTTGTGGTGGTTGTGATGGCAACGCGGACCTACAGAGGACAGGGCGTGGATGCTGCACCGCCACGGATGTCGGACCGCGTTATGCAGATGTAGCTGCAGGCTGTCACCACGTGGTTGGAATAACTCCATGCCCATGGTTGGCGGGGTGCCCAAGGTTGGACGTGGTGTTGAGGGTGTTGGGCGGGCAAAGGATGCCTTTGTGGGAAAACAGCGACGGGCTGGACCTCGATGTCCGAACGATGGCAGACTTATGAAAGCGGGCGCCGAGGGTGGAAGACACCTTAATGCTCCTTGCGCTGGCTGAGGCTGAAAGGTGCCGTTGTCAGGTCTCTCGCGGGGTTCCGAATTAGGCAAGACGACTCCCACAGCGTCGGAGTCGCTCTCCCTGCATGCTGATTCGGGAGCCACCGACGTCATGGACCAAAAGGCTCGCATATACTGGAGATTCGAGGACGGCCGGCAGATGGGGTAGTTTGCAGGAAAATGTGCATGGAACATGGAACATGGAACATGGGGCAAGGGATGTGGGACATGGGACTTGGGACATGGAACTCAGCGCTGGCCTGGCGCGGCCTGGCAGACAGGCAGGTAGACAGGCAGGCAAGCAGGCAGGCAGAGTTGGATCGCGATAAGGGGACGGACGGGGTGGAGAAGAGCGCGGCACGAGGCGCCGGATGCGGACGAGCAGGGTGTGGAAATCAGGCGATGGCACGCTGATTTGCGATCTGCTGGGAGCTGGCAGGCGTGAAGGGAGGCGACGGATTGTATGTATCAGACGAAAAATCTTGGAAAAAGGGACCGCCCGCGGTGTGGGAGAATCAGGAACAAGGGCCCAAGCAGAAGCACTCGCAGGCGTGGCTGACGTGGAGGCCGTTGGGAGCATGACGTCGACTCGTAGTCGAAGGTCGAGATCGCTTGCGGATTTCTCGATCGCCGCCGAGGATGGAGACGGCGCGCTAGGCGGGAAGCGGGCTGGCGCGGCGGACCCTGATGCGAGCCGCGATGCGAGATGGGCATGGTTGCCGGGCATGTATTGCCGCGCGCGCCGAGTCAGCCATATCACTCTGGTCGTGGCCTTGTGCCGTCGGCGTGGTTGAGGGCGGCGGCAACAGGAGACAGTTTCGCGCTCTGCAAGCACGGGGGCAGCCCTCCAGCAGCCGGGGCGGCGAGTGTTGAGTCGCACGCGTGGGCCGGCCGGCACGTGGTGTGCGTGCAGCGGACAGCGGACGGCGGGTAGTGGACAGTGGACAGTAGATAGTGGACAGTGGATAGCAGACAGCAAACAGCAGAAAGCAGAAAACAGAAAGCAGGCGACAGTGAACAGTAGCCGGTTCTTGGAGGCGGTCCCCCGCCAGCAGCCCCCGCCAGCAGAATGACGGCCGAATGACGGCTCCAATTGGAGCTGCACGATTGCTTCCGCTGCCAGACCGGGCTCCCTGGGGCACCGCGGACAGCCTCTGCGGTGGGCGGGGGATGCTGATTGCACGACGAAGCGGGCGTGGTCCCGGGGCCGCTGATAGGCTGCTGCACAGGGCGCGTCTGGACATGGAGGGCGCTGGGCGGATGGGGTGTTGGATGGTGAAGAATATCATTGAGGCCGCGGGCGCCCTCGCGTCGTCGGGCTCGCGGAGCCTCCTCCAGCGCATTGCCTGGGCGGGTGCCCCCGCTGCCTCTGCGTTCTCGTGGGCGGGCCGGCACAACAAGCACACAGACAGGCACAGACAGGCACAGACAGGCCCAGGCAAGCTCGAGTCGCCGTTGATTGCGGCCCCCCTGTGCGACGGGCAGGATGTGCGCAGAGAGCACGGCGGCCATGGCAGCAGCGACGGCTGCTGTGGCGTGTGGGCGCGGCGTGAGGGCGGCGGCGTGAGCGACTGGGCGCGCCAGTCCCAGCGCCCAGCGCCAGCACGGCACGGCGCTAGTGCTGCTGGTGGTCCGCATGGCATTCCCTTAGTGTCGCAAGCATGGGATTGTGCATCGAATTCACCGTCCGCTCTGATGCCGGCCCTCCAACCCTGCCTGTTGCGCCCCTGCCGTCCACTCCACACGCCCTGGCAACAGCGCTCCAGCTTCTCCAGCCCGACCTGACCGATGCTCGTCCCTGCCGCGCTACGAATAAAGCTCCCATCATGTCCCGCTGCTGGCCTGCCTTGTGTGATCCTGCCCTCCCATCCCAACCACCAGGCCTCTCCAGTCCAGCACGCGCCCGGCGGTCTTCCCCCACACCACACCACACCACACTGCCGCCCTCATTAGCACGCAATTCTGCCCTCTCAACCCTCTCTCTAATATCTCCTCCCGCCGCGCCTGCTACCCCCGACCACTCCAACACCCCAGCACGCCAGCACTCCAGTACTCCAGTACTCCAACTTCCGGTTACCGCTGCAGCTTCACGTGCCTTTCTTTGCGTGGCAATCCTCCCCGCCCTCCCAGCCTGGCCGCATTCTCTCCCCGCTGTGCCTCTGGACCTTGACCACCTAAAGAAACCATGGACGGCAGAAACTCCTCGGGCAGCCGCATTTCCCTCCTCAACGACAGTGTGGAACCTGTCCTCCCGCCCTTCCGCCTTCCCTCGTTCACGCCTTCCTTCGGGTCCAGGACCTCGAGCTACACGTCATCGCCAGTCGGCTCTCCGCCCACGCCCCATCTGATCCGCAGCAGCTCTTCGTACTCCTCCGACACCATGCGGACCCCCTCACCCATCACGCCTGAATTCAGCTTCGACGGCATGGCCTCCCCCATCTTCCCGCAAACAGGGTTTTTCCCTGCCCGGAAAGAGCACAATTCTGTATATCCGCCCATCACGCAAGCAGGACCGCTCCCTTACCACGCCCCAGGCCCGGCCCATGCTACTTACTTCGGAGTCCAGTGCCCGCCCGAGCCCAGGCAGGCATCAACACCCGTGCCCTCGGCAAACCCACGATCGAAGAAGAACAGCTATCCATGCCCCATGGCAAAGCAATTCAATTGCGGCGACTACTTTACCACCTCCGGCCACGCAGCCCGCCATGCGAAGAAGCATACCGGCAGGAAAGATGCTTTTTGTCCAGAGTGCAACAAGGCCTTTACCCGCAAGGACAATATGGAGCAGCATCGACGAACACACCAAAACGGGCGGAATGCGATCAAAAGTGCCGATAATAATGCAAAGAAGATGCAACAGCAAGCCAAGCGCCCGAAACCAGCTCCACTCCAGTCCATGGCCATGACCATGTTGGACCCTCCCCTCTCCAGCAGCCCTTCAAGCACACACTTTGCCATGGCACCCCCTGTCCAGTCCATGGACTCTTTCTCCGCAGAATATCCTCAACGTTCTTCGTACCCCGATCCGACCGGTTTCTCTATGACCCATGGGTACTCTGCTGGGTCTTCCTATGGCCTGGACGCGCTCGCTATAGCCGCAAGCGGAGAAAAGCGCAAGTTCGAGTCATGAGCGCTTACCATTCTTGGATCCCCATTATATATTTTTTTAATAATGACTTCCTCACCAACTTCTCCTGTGGTTCGGACTCCTTTCTCGGAATTTTCCAACAAAAGTTCTATCTGGTCCAAGGGCTGCCGGTCACGCGCGAAACGTGTCCCTGCATAAGAGCATCAGAAGTGTGAGCAATAGACGCATGCCGTCATGGCTACGAAAAAAAACGAGGCGTTTTCAGGGTTGGGGCCTTTGCCTTCACATTGGGGCATTCTTTTCTATATTGTATTTTGAATCATGGCTGGTCCTACTTTGGTTTCTTACGGGCCTTGTTGTTTTCTTCATACAGGTGACTTTCTTCTTCACCTTCACAGCCATTTGTATTGGTATCTTATCGCCATTTAGCTGGGCGTTTTCGCGGTCGGTGGCGACGCTTGGAAGGGCGCGTCGATGACTGCGGAGGGGAATTAATCGTCGGATTGGGAACAAGGGTAAACATGGATACCCCGCCCTTGTTGAAGGTGCACAGCTTTTTGGTTTCACTGTATTTGGCAACAATCTGCAGCAGATGGTGGAGTGCGATGTGAGGTGGTTTCTTGGCTCGACTCATCTAGGCAGTGTTCAATAATATCAAGACAATTACCCATCGCATGTTACTACTTTTGCTTCGTGATGACACTCAGTGGCACATGCTGATGCAGAACCCCCAGCGCTGCTGCTGCACCTCTCTCCCAACAACCCCCCAGTCCACGGACGGCTGCATCGGAAACGATCCCCCCAGGATACTGAACTATCCAAGATTGAGCTCTCAATTGTCAGGCGACAGAGGAGCACTTGGCCTCGTTCGACACGCTGGGAACAAAGCCCCCGCCACATTTTCGACACTGGCAGTCGTGTAAGAAGGGGATGACGCTAGCACGTTTGTAACCCCCCCGCTTGGGCTGGCTGTCAGATGGCTGCCCGCTACACCAGGTTTTGCTGCCGCCCTCAACCCCGGAACATCGCAGATCCAGCCACCTCCACAGACCGGACGTTATTCATCTCTGATCTATCGAAGGGCTAGTATCGAGACCAGGTGCCCCTCCCCGGCTCGTGCACACGTGGGTAGGCGACGGGTGGATGGACAAACGACATGATGCTCACGGCGCCGCCCCCGCCCATCGGATAGGCCCTTTGCATAGGCTCTTTGGGATCGTCAGATAACCTTTCTGGACAGGCCATGGCGTTGAGCTTGAATCACTAGCCTCCCAATCATAGCTTGTCTCCAACCTGACTCAGTCCTCATCTTGCTACGAGAGGCTGCAAGATGCTCCTATACCACGCCACGGGCGTTGGGCAACTTGCCTCGTTGGGGGGTTGAACGGGCTTCGAAGCTCCCCTCCGCTTGGCACATGAATCGGCATCAGCGAAAGGAGCGCAAGAGCACCTGTTAGGCTTTGCGACAAACTGGTCCACCAATATTCAATACTGTATGTACAGTACTCGCGCTCATGTCCGGTTCCTGCGTTGCCGAGGACCCGCCCTGGGCCCCTTCCCGACCCGTGCATGAACCCCTTCGTTTCCGGCGCGCTGGCAGGAGGATGTGACACCGTTGCGGCCGATAGGCATTGCGGGTGCGCTGGCGAAAAGGCTAGCTAGACGGCATGCCTTGAGGGGCTGACTGGGCGCCGGGAAGCTGGATATGAGAGGGCTGCCGCTGCAAGAGAGCGGCGGCCGACCAAGGTAACAGCACTCTGTAATTACAAAGACAGCAGTTTCCGCTTCGGGCCGGTTGCTCAGAATCCACGGCTTCCGGCTCGCCGAGGTCCTCTGCGCCACTCCCATCAAGCGCCACAGCAGCCACACGCCTAGCATCAGCATCATCACCATCTGTCTGTCAAGCACTTGCGAACATGCCAATTGCCACAGTCGGCAATCACGCAAGGGCATCACGCCCCATGCCGACGCCCCACGGACACACAGAACTTGTTGCAAACTTGTTGCCGACGCCTTGGGAGCACGCAAACACCAAGACCCGACCACACCGACCACACCGACCACATACATTTGGCCACAGAGGGCCCTTCCCCTGTGGCGCCAGGCTGGTTGAGCAACCCGCCTCGCGCTTCTTGACGACTCACATCCTTGCGAGATGGCAGCACAAGGCCATGCGAGCCTGCTTATCGCGACACAAGTGTTCCCGCCCTGCCACAAGCAGCCCACTCCCCCACCTCCTTTCCCTTCTCCCTCATCACCACCCAACCGCGACTAACCTGATTTCGCAAAGACGCCTCCATTGGATTTCGGTCATCGTGTTTCTCATTTCTCCGTGCAGCCTACTGCATTACTCTACCGGGGTACAGTGCCTTTTCTTTTCCCTGCCCGGGAAGCGCAGTGCTTGTCCTCCTCCCATATGCCAGGCGTAACTTCCCCCTGCACAACGCATCCGCCTGTGCATATGTAACCCAACGGCCACGCATTATTCCGCGCCGGGAGGCCGCTGAGTACTCGGGTTGAGCTCTCGGCACGGGGCCCCAACAAGCCCGTGTCCCTATCTTGCTCCTTTCTTATTCTTCTCCGCCAACATTGGCAGCCTTGCAGGCCTGTTGTAGCACGTCGTCTATCTCCTGCAGATCTACAAATAGGTAAGGCAGTATGCGGGGGAAGCTGTCCTGATCGGCCCATGTTTCAGAACTGGTGCAAAAATAAAAAATAAAATAGTTGCCCGCTTCCCCGAACCTGGTTGTTGCAGCATCGTGAGATTGAAACCAAGTTTCTTCAAGTATCGGGATGCACGTCTTGCAGCCTGTTTGTTGTTTATCACCACTCCTTGCTAGACATACTCACCCAAAGCAAAGAATACACACAGCGAGCAAATTACCTGTCTTTAATGAAATGAAAATACAGCACTGTTCGCTTCTTTCTCCATCCCGTCCTTCGTCCTCCCTCCACCCCAGACTTCAGGATGGTGACGGCGATGATACACCCTGCGCCATTGCCCCCAACTTCAGAGGTAACACGAAAAACGCCCATGTGCCAGCCTCCCCCCAAATCCAGAACCGGGCGTGTAACGTGCCACTGTCTCACAAGGATTCCGGAAATTTTCGAGTACAGGTCATCCGGCTCTCTCTATCTCTCTCTCTCTCTTTTTATTTTTTTTTCCCCCTCTCTATCTCTCTCTACCTCTTTTCCACTCGCAAAGCGGCGTCGACACGCAAATTTTTCATCCTCCCCTCCCCTCCCCATCCCCTTATTGGCCCCAGGTTTTTTTTTTTCCTTCTGAACAAAGTAGTCCCCATAGTTGGTGTCCCACATATTGCTCACCCTCTGTCCGCAAGCGCGCTGTCGTAACTCCTGCAGTTGTTAACGCACTCGCCCGAAGCGGCGCCATGGTGGCTGAAGATGAAGCAAGCCAGCGTCCTTCAGTGCAGAAAATGACCGAAGACCGTCCTCTCCGTCAGTGTAATTCACCGTGGATGGGGGTTATTTGCCAACTCTATAAGCGACGGCTCCGCACAGGGGCCACGGATCGAGGCGACCTGCAGATATCAAAGTATGCGTTACAGATGCCACCCAACGGTCGCTATTGATTGGCTATAGCTGCTGCGTACCTGGGTTCGGCTCAGCAGCATACGTGCATACGTGCATACATGCATACAGAGTCGTACAGGAGCAGGCCTGATAAGAGGGGTCGATGCAATGGGCATGACTGCAGCACCAAGACTGGCTTTTGATAGCAACAAATTTCAATCACTAACCCTGCATTGTTTCCACTTATGCTCATTTACGCTTCTTTCTCTAGACTGTGTTGCATGGTGGCTACATACTTCCGCTTTCTGCCATTTTTAGCTAGCAGCCATATCCAAGATATGGCGTAACTTCGAGGGACTCTCTCGTCCATCGCTAGAGTATCTTCCATTGCATATTCGGGGGCGGGGGCGTTTCTCTGCACCCTTTTGTGGTTCGCATAAGACATTATTTTGAGCGACAAAAACAGGACGTTCGGGTGCGAGGAGTGAAGACACTGCAACCACGTTGACGCAGCGGGCCGCCTGCACTTGCAACTAACCCTTCGACCCCCAACAAGATACTAACTACATTCGTATTGCCTTTGTTCCGACGTTCGACCAGGAATTGGGAGCCGAGCACGCAAGTTTGACAACGGCTGAAAAGTTGCATCCTTACCTGCTACTCAGCCGATGTTGGCCTGCTGCATGTATCGTGCGAACGAATAGTCGTCGCCCGAGGGGCCGCCTTGATCACCCCTGTTGTCTCGCAGTGCCTGCTGATAGCGGCTCTCGAGGCCACTATCCGCGTCTGGTAGCTCGTCGTCTGAGTCTGGGTCGCCCACAATGCCGTTCTCCTCCTCTTCCATCTCTTCGGCGTCGCTCACAATCTCAGGTTCCTCCTTCGGGGGTCCCTTCTTCGCATTGCTCGCACCACCAACATTCATGTCCTTCATCAGCCTATCCAACTCTTTCGCCCTTGTCGCTGCTTTTTGCTCTTCTCGCTCTGCCTTGCGCCGCTCAAGTTCGGGCTTGTAATCTCTTTCGAACTCTTCTTTTTTCTCCTCGACGCCCTGGAAGAATTTATCCATTCCCTCACCCGTCATGGCACTAACACCAACTACGCTCAAATGCTTATAGAACTCCTCGAGTACCAGTGACATGCTGTTCAAGAGACTACCCATATATCCACTACCTCCCCCCACCGCGCTATCTTCGCCTCCAAAACTGCCCCCTTCTTCTTCTACTCTCAGCGCGTTCTGGAATGCTTCAAAGTCCGTCATCCACTCCTTTGCGAAATCTGCGTTTTGCGCATCCGTCTTGTTGAATACGAGTATCATAGGTAGTTTTGTCTTGTACAGGATAGAGCATGCATACAGCATATTAGACATGAATGTCGATGTGCTAGTTGTTCGCGGTGTGTCGATGATATATGCAATAACAGTTGGGAATGTACTTGCCAGGCTTGAAAGTAGAATTTCGCCACTGGCCGACCACACAAACACCTCAATCTGGCCGGGGGTGTCCACTAGAATATGTCTAACTGGGGCATGTTGTGGCGCCGGTGGAGCAGCTTGTCCTTTTCCTGTCAGAAACTCCACGGTGCTCTGCTCAGGTGTGGGAGCCGGTTCTGGAGGTGCAGTCCGCTTCTCTAACAGACCAATCACCTGATCAATCTTGGTGCTAAACAAATTCAAACTTGTTAATATTCCACCATTAGGACCTAAGTTAAACTGTTTCATGACCTCCTTGTAATTTACTGAGTCGCGGATGTCGATATTTGGTGTGAAAGGGATGTGGTGTACGGCTGGATCGAGGTTGATGATATATGGCGGCGCATTCGGGTTTTTAGAGACAGAAGGTGTGGCGACAGTGGGATCAGGGTGGGTGTATAGGTGCGAGACTAGGCGTTGCATGAAGGTGGTTTTGCCGCTGCCTGCCATACCAATGCATACGATGGCTACCGGGAGGGTTGATCCCGTGGGAGCCGGAGGGGTTGCCATGTTGGTGGGCCGAATATATATTTAGTTGAGTAACTTAGGAACACTTGGAGGGAGACACGTAGATATGGTGGAGGGTCTGTTCGTAAGTGTCTTGATAATGTGTGTCTTGAGTGATCCGAAGCTTCACTGACTGCAGCCAAGGCCGTGCGGGACAGCGGGGGAGCCGTAGGGGCTTGAGATGAAGGGAAACTATAGTAGTTTATTCTCCGTGAACTTGCGGTGAGAGTGTAGGACCTGGTACATGGAAAAGCTGCGGTGAAGGAGGTGGTACGCAAGGCGCGCTCTTCTGAAATTCTTTGGCGGGGCTAGTAAGCCATTGGATCGGCATGTCGGTGATGTCAAAAAAGCTCTGACCAGCTCTAGCTCGGTTGCACTTGTCACTTTCAACAACCTACTTCCTCAATCCTAAAAGTTTTTGAGCTTTACTATCTAATTGTTTACCACAACTCGAAGTCATCTGCATCCTTGATATTTATTGGAAATGGGACTTGAAGACTTTGAGAAGGAGCTCGCAGAGAACAAGGCAAAGGAATCGCGCAAGAAGCGCGAGCGTAGTCGGAGTCGCGACAGGCATCGTCATCGTCGGTCGAAGGCAAGTTTACTATACATTGGCTATGTAGTTTATGGTCACGTTTATCTGACAATTCAAACTAGGACAAGGACCGTAGGCACCACCACCACCATTCCACGCGTGAGGATGACGATCGAAGCGACCGACATGGACACAAGCGATCACGCCACGAGCGCGAGACCTCCGAAGAGCGTTCGCGCCGCAAGCGCCGGGAAAGAGAGAGGTCGCGGAGTAGAGATGGAGATGAACGTCAGCGGCGAAAACCCAAGGAGGCTGCTTCGAGCGACGACGATGACCAGGCGCGCATAAGCCGACGGCGCAAGTCGCGGCGCGATGACGATGACGGATCTTCATCAGACGAACCAGATATACTAGATGAGAAGGACTTTGTGCCTCCAGGCGACGAAGTGTTGGATCAACAATTGAAGGACGCGTCGGATGCGAATATAGAGCGCGATTCGTGGATGCAGGCCCCTTCATCAATGGACGTGGATTATGTGCAGCGGAAAAAAAAGGAGGATAAGTCGACATTTGTGATGGCGTCAGCAGAACGGAAACATGAGTTGAAGGTACACCAAGGAGAGTTGAATCATCATCTCAACGATGTGAGGCATAATGAGGTAAATAGTGAACCTGCACAACGGGAAGTCTCGTATACTTTTGGGGATGCGGGCTCGCAATGGCGCATGACGAAGCTGAAAGGTGTTTACCGGGAAGCAGAAGAGAGTGGAAGGGCTGTTGAGGAGGTCGCTCTTCAGCAATACGGTGATCTTCGTGAATTCGATGAGGCGAGGGAGGAAGAAATCGAAGTTGATCGGAGGAAGACGTACGGAACTAATTATGTGGGCAAAGAGAAGCCGTCCGGCGAGCTGTTCAAGGAGAGAAAACAAGAAGCAGACCTCCGCAGGCCACAACCAACACACCAAGAAGATCCTGATCTTCCTCAAAGTGAAGTCATCCATGATGAGCCATTGGTCAAGCTGAGCCAGTCTGAGCTCAATAAGCTGAAAGCGCAGATGATGAAGGCCAAAATGAAGGGAGCAGCGAATGCAGCCCAACTCGAAAAAGAATACAATGCCGCCATTTCAGGTAATGCTGGCCGTCCAGGGCGAGATGTAGTTGTTCTTGGTGCAATGGACAATCGCATGTTGGCTGGTGGTCGACAGGGCGAAGTCAAAACTGTTGATAATAAGAGAGGGAGGGAACGTGGTTTGGTGATTGAGAATGACGATATGAGTATCGATGACATGGTTAGGCAAGAACGGCGAACTCGTGGACAAGCTGGGGGTGAAGGGATGCTTCTGGCGGAGAAGATCGCAAAAGATGCCAAGTTCGACGTAAGTGCCATTTGCTTAACATCTAACCCCCCAAGTGCAAGGTATTAACTGTTTCCGCAGAATGACCTCGATTATATCGACGAAAATGCAACCAAACTTGCTGCCCGTGCACCTAAATCTACGATCAATCTCCGCAACGCCGCGATTTCTGACTACCAACGCACAAACCGCATCCTCGATGCATGCCCCCTTTGCCACCACGAGGACAAATCCCCACCGCAACCCCCTATTGCTCCAATCGTATCCCTCGGAACACGCGTCTTCCTCACCCTCCCAACCGAGCCTGAAATTAGTGATGGTGGTGCAGTCATTGTGCCTATATCCCACCGTACCAACCTTCTCGAATGCGATGATGACGAGTGGGAGGAGATTCGCAATTTCATGAAATGCCTCACGCGAATGTACCATGATCAGGGACGCGATGTGATCTTCTACGAGAATGCAGCGACTCCAGGAAAGAAAATGCATGCAGCCATGAACGCTGTACCGATCCCCTTTGAACTCGGCGAGACGGCGCCTGCCTTCTTCCGCGAGGCTATTCTCGAGGCTGCGGATGAATGGGCACAACATAAGAAGATCATCGATACGCTAAAAGCCTCTAAATCTGGAGGTCAAGGTAAGTCGGCATTCCGCCGGAATCTAGCGAAGGAGATGCCGTATTTCCATGTTTGGTTTGAGCTTGATGGTGGTATGGGCCATGTGGTCGAGGATGAACGTAGGTGGCCACGTGGTGATTTATTCGCGAGAGAGGTTTTGGGCGGCATGTTAGATAGGGATATGGAGATTGTGAGACGCCAAGGTCGGTGGACAAAGGGGGATCGGAGAGTTGAGGGGTGGAGAAAAGGGTGGAGGAAATTTGATTGGACTAGGGTGCTTAGTGAGGGGCAGTAAGTTGGGAGAGTGCCTAATGGAGATGGGTATAGAGATGGATGTATTTCTGCCACTCTGATATAATGGCATAGAGTGCATTTATGGCGAAACCTTAGGTGGTTTATGTCAAGTATGATCAATGGATTAAACATTACTCGCGTACCTTCAATTACTTGACAACCTCCTCGAATTCCACTCGTGAAGAGTTTATTGCTGTGGCCTTGGTTGTGATCTTTGGATTGTTTCTATGGTGGAGCACATACAAAAGGCTGTAAGGTAGAATCGATGCTGGGTCAGTAGCTGACAAAGAGACAAGAAGTTAGGCATGATAAAGCAAAGTGAAAATGATATCAGAATCACGTTGCCATGATCTACAGTGGTCATTTGACGGATGCTGCAACCTATGAGTGCTGAATTTTATGGATGTACAGATCTTTGGATATGATGCTGTAAGAAAATGAATAGAGTATCTTTCCTCGTCTATATCAAACACATGTTGAGTTGAGAAGCGTTAGGAACCTACGCAAGTGACCCACTGTGTCCTTTCAAGAGGTAGGGGCTAACATCCATGACTATGCAAGACACAACCATCAATTAGCAGGAAAACAAGTAAAAGTGTTCAGGCACTATTTTTGACATACTACGGAGTCTCACTTTCCTATGAACAAAAATTAGTGTGCGTCAATTACTAGAAAGATCCTTTTAGTAGTACGATGTTGACTATGACTTCCAGTAGAGGTTATGTCAAAGAGAAAGTGCTAGGATAGGCAGTAGTGTATGCGTCCACAGGAAAGAACAAAGATGGGGTTATAATTATCCTAGGAATGACGGTGCTGCTTGCTCTTTTCAATTAGACAGCCAACAGCAAATCGCAATCCATTTTCGAACATCTTACACTCTCCCCAAAACCGAAGGCCTTGAGAGTCCCAATTTCAATAAGCAACCTACCATCGTTTACAGATTACCTAATGGCTGCTATAGAAAGCCCAGCTCCGACTCCCATCCGAGAAGTCTTTGCCCAATTGTTAGGAACGATAGACGCATCGATACTTATTAACATGGAGGCAAATCTGCCTTGCGACCCCAATTTTCTGGCCCGTGTAGGTCGCTTCCACCTTTTGTGTAGTTATAGGCTGAAAAGTACCCTACTTCAGCTCAGCTCTTTCATTCTCTATGCACCTATGACGAGAGTGCTCTCGGCCTTCCTCTTCAGCCCCATAGCCACCGTCAGCTCGATGCTCCACTCTACATCTTTAGAACGGCACTCAATCATGTCATGGTATCTCCAAGAATTTTCTCTATCATCAAAATCCCACGAGGCATACTGCCGGCGCATCCTTAGTATCCTCACAATGGTGGACTCGTCGCCTAATACAATTCCATTCGCACTCCTCCTCCTTTGAAAATTTCGCAGTAGCATTCCAGGTGGTCTTGTTCACAGGATAAATTTAAAACACTTGATGACAGTTACCATAATAACTGCTTGCAAATGTAAGTGATGGTGTCGCGAGACATCCCATAGTACACCCATATTACCGTCGTATACTAAGGGCATAGATCTGAATGACTCTAATCTCCGGCTGTCGCAATGGGCCAGACTGTCTGGAATCACAAAAGAGGAGCTACGTGACGTAGAGATCAATATGCTACTGTCGATCGACTTCCGATTGAGACAGTATGAAAAGGAAACGGGGACTTTTGCTGAGAGGTTGGATGCTTTGGGTATGAAGGCCAATAGAGATGGACGTGAAGACGCAAAAGGAAGCATTGGAAATATTATGACGAACATAAAAAATATGGGCGTGTGAGCGTAGAGATAGCGTTTATTAATATAATAGGATGGGTTGAATACATGATCTGTATGTTTTGCTGAAGCTGTACTGGTGAGAGGTGGTCTGAAGTGCTGCTGCGCACGTCCCTTGGACAGCAACCTCGGAAAACTTTAAAGAGTTTCCCCACTAGCCACCACCCTTGACCTTCACAACATCCTGACACTATCAACTATGCACAGTTTTCTGATCTCGAAAGGGCGTGTTTTCCCTTTTGAAATGTCGTAATTACTAAAATGCCCAATTGCTTACCGACACCTGCCAAAGCTTCATTGCATCCGGACACCCCCGCGGGACCACCGCCATGTCGCTTCCGCTCCCACCTGCATCGAACCTCCACGCAGTACTCCTTGTGACCAAGTCGCGTTCGCTTGGTCCCCGTCTTGTCTTCCATTACCCTCCACTCTCTCCCTCTGCTGCTGCGCTCGCCGTCAACAAAGCCCCGACTTGGTTTGGCAACCAAACCTCTACTGCCAGCAACGACTCACATAGCTCGAGTAGCGACTGGGATAGCAGCACCGAGAATGAGGGCGGCGACGATGATGTGGAAGTAGGGAGTCGAACAAGCGGGGGACGTGGATCGGGACGAACGAGCGCAAGCCATCGGGAGCGCGAGAAGTACCGCCCCGGTGGAGCAGGGGCCTGGGGCAGACAGGAGAACATTGATGAGGAAGATACAGACCTGGGTGGTAATGGTAATAGAAATGGGTACCGGAAAGAGAGCGGCGATGAGAAGGATAAGGGTGGCGATTACGATTGGAATACGGTCCTTGGATTTAAGGTCGATGCACTAGAAAAGATGCTCTGCCCAAGCAAGGCTTTCAATAAGCGTAGATTCGAGTTGGGAGTAGAGAGTATAGCCTTTGTTGGAGCGCCAATGTTCGTGAGGGAGGATGGACTGTGGAAAAAGGGTCGGCGGAAGAAGAAAGAGAAGGCGATGAATCCGGATCTATTGGCAAACCTGAAGATTGAAGAGCACATTGAAGCTAGAAAGACACAAGTGAAGGGAAGTGGGAGTACAGTTATAGAACCATTCGATTATCCGCAAGGCTTTGAGCCCGGATACGGGCACGGTTTAATGTCAGGCGCTGCATCTGGAGCCGCATCGGAAGCAGGATCAGACACGCGTAGCAACTCCACAACAGACAATGTCATTGCGCCCGATATGACCATGTTTAACGTGGTCTTCGTACTGAATCCACCAGCTCTGGAGTATCAGCTAAGAGTCCAGGAAATGTACGATAACGTTACGAGGAAGTACGCTAAAGCGCTCAAATTCGAACAAGCTCGGTCGCAATATGTTTGGAAAGAATCCAAGAGTATCATAGACATCAAGCAGAGGGCGAAGGAGAATAACGAATCCGTGACTGCTACATGGCGCAAGATCATCGGCTCATCCCCGCTCGCGAAATCGATCGCAATTATGTTTGACGCCATTTCTAACGATAAGATCGCACACGTCCACTTCGATGCTACTTTCAGCACTTCATTCCAGATACCACAACAAGACTCTATCCCGTATCTTCCCAACGCCCTGGAACCTCAAATGCCCGGTCTCTGGCTCACGACCTCAAACGTTGTAATTGATGACAACAACAACGCGCCAATGACCCAACACGCCGCACTTCTGCTCCTAGAAGATGCGGAGACGCTGGTTAAGGAACTGGAAGGAGATGCAAAGGGGAACGCGACAGCACTAGCGTTCTATATCCGAGCAATCATTCCAACGAAATCACTTCTAAAGATTTCCATTAAGCACAACATCCTAGCACAAGACATGGAGTATATAGCCCGACACCTCGTCTACTGGCGACGAGCTCGACTAATCGCACCACTCCATCCCCGAGATACATACATCGTGTCCCCAAATGCAGACATGTCCGCTGTCCAAGCTGCTATCCCATCCTACGCCTCGCGCTTCCCAACCCTGCCTTCCTTTCCCAAGATTCTTAGCATGCTCTCTGGCACACCACGACCTTTCCGGACTTTTATCCCAACCAACGAACATCGTGAAGCGTACATGGAGATCCTGGCATGGCTTATGCGGGGAGGTTGGGTAACCCAATTGCGCACATTCGCGTGGGTACGCGTCACAGCCGAGATCAAAGCCACGGTTGCGCAGGAAATGGAGCGGGAGGCACTGATCAAGAAAGCAGAAGATGCACGCTGGGAGGCTTCTGACAATGACTCCTTGACAGAATCTCTATTTTCAGACAAACGGTCTAGTTTCTTGTCTGCAGGACGACCTTCAACGCCACTCCGACGCTCTGGGAGACGGGATGCAGACGACGAGATCATGGATGCCAGTACAATTCTGTCACCGCGAACTGGTCACGGGTGGAGAGGTTCGCCGGCTAGACCGGCATCTGATGCGGGGAGTACGAGCAGTAACCGTACTGCTATTCCACTATCATCCGTTCGCCCCGCTTCTCCTTCTCAAATCGCAGTACAGCAGACGAAACCTCACCGCCCATCACCTTTACACCTAAAGACTACGTCACCCTCTCGACCTCCACAAGCCTTCTCACCTACATCACCTTCTCTCGCCGCCGGTCCACCCTCTCCTCCCCTATCCCCGCACAACTTCTCCCCGAGCCTTGTTTTGTCGCCGCAGAAAGCAAATTCAATAGAAGCGCGTTGGCTGGATAAAATTGGGCAGATGTTTAAGGATGAGGAGCTCAGGGAGCATTGGCCTATGTTGCTACGGCATCTAGATGGAAAACATGCGCTTGAGGATGTTGGTGTGAGAGAGGGGCTTAAAAGAAAGAAGGTTGCAGCCCTATTTGCGGGTGTTAGGGAGGGAGGATGGTTAGTTGTTGTCAGGCATTGGTAGACTAAGGTCTCTATGGTTGGAGGAGAGTCTTGTCGTTCATTTGACTGTTTAGTTGATACCCATTTAAGCGAAATTTTATATTCAATCATTCCATGAAATAATATTCACTAATCATAACCCAAATACATCCATCTAAATAGCCCTCTCCCCAAACTCCCTCTTCGTCCTCCCCCCCTCACGCACACCCTTACTCTCCACGCCTTCCTTCACCATGCCCTCACACCCCAATAAATTCCCTACTTTCTCCTCTATATCACCGTGCCCATGCTTAGTTGCGTCCCGTGCTTCGCCAGCCTTCTTCATTGCATCAATGGCTGAAGTCTTATCTTGGGTGCCTGATGATTTCCAGGGATGGGAGTTGGTTAGGTCACCGATCGTTTCCTGGTTGTGAGTGTCAGAATAGAAAGTGGATGGGGATAAGAGGGGAGGGTATCATGAGTACCTCGACGACGCCTTTGACATACTGCGCGTGGCTGGTGACGAGGCCTGGTGTGTTTTGGTTCTGGTCTGACATGTTGTAGATGTAGTTTATGTGTTTGATTTTCTTGCAGCTAATTGAAGTTGTAGGATGTGGTTTGGGTTGGGTTGTAGTTGTAATGACTGTTCGTCGCTGTTTATACTGAGTTTGAGGACAGTGACGTCATTATTTGATAGCTATCTTGGGCGATACCATTTAGAGAGACCCTGAGAGAAAAGGATATGGCGCTGTAAAAGGCCTCCCGTGTGCTAAGATAGACTCGTTCCTAAACTCATGGTATGACGAGACCATGGCCATGATAGTACCTTATTTTGATCCAAGCCACTGTCTACGTCCTACTATGTAGCGTCAAATCACTGGAATCTAACATCCTCGACCGAACATGTTCTATTCTATTCTACTTCTCATCTTATTTCTAAATCTCAGTCCCTTATAAAATATGCCGGATTCTCTAATACGTGCCAGGGAAGACACTCATCCTCCCGCCATCCGTGACCTGCACCGTCCCGTTCGTATACGCGCCTCCTTTTCCAACTAAGAAGAGTGCAAGTCCCGCGATATCGTTGACGCTCCCCATTCTGCCCTGTGGTACTTGATTCGTGCCATACCTTCCATCAAGTCCCACCGTCATCTCGCTTGGATATGGCCCCGGGCAGACAACATTACTTCTAATTCCCCAAGGTGCAAGTACTGATGCTAGTATCTTGCTTAATTGTGCAGCAGCAGCCTTGCTCGCGTTATACGCCAAACCTGCGGTACTATATCGCATGAAAGACGCCACACTGGCAACGGTGATGACGTGCGCGAGGCGATCGTCGTCCAGATCAAACCCCAATCCCTCAAGAGCGGACATATCCTGCTTCCGAGGATTTCCAGTTCCTTCGACTTTTCCCTTTGCCCAACCCCGCCGTGTGTTCGCAGCCTCAAGAAGCGGTAAGAACGCTGCAGACACGCCGACGATAGACTGCGAGTTAATCGCAAAGCACTTTTCCCACCCATCCCAGTCTTTCAGCATTACATCACGCAGCTCTTCTATGCTCTTCGCTTCATATAACGCGGGCCCATTTACTGGTCCCGTAACACCGGCGTTATTGATGAGAACGTCGACGTATCCTACTTCTTTAGTAATCTGGTCTACGGCAAAGGAAATGGAGGGCGTGGATGTCACATCGCAGGATATAGCAGAGAGGGTGGAGGAGGAATTCTTAGGAGCCGAAGGGGACGTTTGGAGCGTCTTGATGCCGTTGGAGAGAGTTTCAATGCGTCGTCCTAGCAGGTAGATTTTTGAAGCATTATTCTGGTAGAGCGCAGAAGCGATGGCGAGGCCAATTCCTAGTAATTGTGAGCCTTGGGCAAGATGGTAGATGTGGGGTAGTGGGGTAGCTGTGACATTGAGGAGACGTACCACTACCTCCGCCTGTAATCACGACTACTAACCCTTTTGCGGAGAACAGGTCTGCAGGATTGAGAGGGGCTTGGACGTTCATCTTCGGTTTCTATTACTGCTTAGAGGGTAATGGGAATGTGAAAGAGTAGGTTCTTAGTAGGTGGGATGTTGTAACTATGATCGGAGTGTTTTTCCCCGAGAGCCAGGTTGTTCTAGCAAAACGCTTCGTCATCGGTCGAACGAAGGCGGGGGGATGTTTAACTCCGCCGCGTTGGCTATGATTCGATGCCAAGGTGAGGAAAAAGGTAGTGAGCGGATGTAATATGTCCCTACATCACAGAAACGAGAAGGGTTCTTCAACAGTGGAAATTGCAGATCGGAGCATAATCACGACGCCATTGACTCGAAACATTGTCCAACATGAAAGGGTATCTTGCCAGGCCCAGAAACCGAACGCCTTGAGTTTTTCTTAACCTTTTCAACTGATGCCACCCACAATCTTCAATCCTGCGCTGTCTGCCGAGTATGCTAGCACGTAGCGGCATGGATGCCATGCCAACTGCCCTGCTGGTTGAGGAAGGTCAATTGTATGTACGAACTCTCCAGTCTCCACGTGTGCGATATTGAGCTTCTTTTCTTCTCTATCGTCCGCGCCGGCAGCTACGTAGCTGCCGTCAAAGGAGAAACCCACGCTTTTCACCATGCCTTCGGTCATATTCAGCGTGCGCACACATATCCACTCCTGGGTGTCCCATAATGATACCAAGGCGTCGCCTCCTCCTGCTGCCATGTACTCTCCGCTGGGAGACATGCTGACTGCGTAGCAGGAAGATGTGTGCGCCGTGAGGACGATTTCCGTCTCAAAGGAAGGGTACTGCATGATCTTGACGCAGCCATCGCCGTTGGTGAGAAAGAGGCGATTGCCAGACCAGTCAAATGTAGTTTCATTCGTTTGTACGTTCTGGCGGTGTTCAGAGAGGACCTTTAGGGCGGTGCGGTCAATTTGTATGAGCGTGTTGTCCTGTGATCGGTAAGCCTGTGTTATAACCGAAATTCTTGGAGTAGCTCTCACCCTCCTGCCTGCCACAATCTCAGTCCCATCGGGCCTCCACGACAGTGTGAACGGCTGCTCGCCCACCTTGACCTCTCCAACGCTAGCCTTCGATCGCACATCCCAAAATCGCACGAATCCATCTGAACTACAGCTTGCCAGCTCGTTCTCGTTGATAGGGTGGAACGCAACACATTCAAGCTGCACCGCACCGCCGACCCCCGGTGCACGGAGCTCTGTCGAATTCTTGACATGCGGCTTCTCTGGGTTCCAGATTCGTAGCGTGCGATCTGCAGCTCCGGTTGCAATAAATGTGCCAGGCGCATTCCACGAGAGCGTACGGATGAAGTGGGAGGAGGAGACTGGCGCGTTGGGGCGAAGGTTGTCGACGTACGCGGATGTTTTGAGCTTCGAGAACGTGGGGGAGAAGGCTGACTTTGGGAGAGATCGCGCTCGTGCTGGAGGCGCCATTTTTGGGTCTCAGGGATTGGATTTCTATGTTGATGTTGGGGAAGAAAGATGGTGGTTCGTAGAGGAACGAAGCTCGGGCCTGACGAAAGCTAGTTCCCCCATTCGTGCATGCCAAGAGAAATGATAAACCACGAACAGCTTGAAAATTTCCAGTCCCACTCGTGGCCTAAAGAAAATCCCTAGATTGAAGAATGTAAAAGTATTCTTGGTAATAATTGCAGTAATTAGCAAGGAAAGGGTCGATCATCTTACCCTTCCCTGAATTTTTATGACTCCTTGTGCGTTGCATTAGGCTGTGCGAAAAGATTGAAATAGCTTGAATCATAGGTGAAACTGTCACAATATGCCAATTAGATTGGAAGACTTGAAGCTCAATATGCCCAACTAGGAGCTTCAAATCAATTTTGAGGTTGTGGCAGAGTTTCTCCGAGGAGAGCTTGAACTCTACAACTTGTTAAAACGAAAAGTGCTCTTGAACGAAAGCCGAATACAGAACGGGTTCGATAGGGGATGTTCTGTGACATTCAAACATCCATCAAGTGTTGGGATTTCTTTAGTTTCTCATACATGCTAATGTCGATACAGATTTTGATTACCTTGTTTTCTTACCATACTTCAAGTTGTTTTGAATATTGGTTGTAATATGTTGATTTATTCTGGTTTTCGACGGCTCTCACTTGCATGGGTTGCCGAAGTTTCATAGAAATCGGCCTATATATAAAAGCTTCAATATCAAAAGAGTTTGAGGATGGGGAATGAATGTACAGAGAGTCCACTCTTAATATTCAGAGAATTTTCAAAAAATCCACTCAAGGGAATAAAGCTGCAATTCGTTAACCTTGCTGTACTAGACTACGATTTCTAAATGCGAAATTGAGAAATGTTTTGTAAAAGATTCATAGAACATGTCATGTAAGGGTGTGCTGTAACCCAACTGGGATTTCTCAATCTGCCCAAGATCGTTATCGGATACAATATACATAGCATCCATTTTGATCAAGAAGATGTTGATAGCCTGGTGGCCTTGCTGTTGGTCGTTTGGTAGGGTTGAGGTTGAAAAGGAAAGACAGTCAGTGGACGCCACCAGCCTGCACAGACCACGGATCCGCGCCATCTTTATTTCGAGTTCACTATTCAATTGCGAGACCACCACCACCACCACCACCAACGCTGGAAACCCTCCTGCAATTGAGTCCGCCCCACGTCAAGAGACGGATCGTCTACGAAATCATATAGCCTAATCGCTTGAATATCTTACCATGAGTTCGTTTGGTGGCCCCGGCGGCCTTCAGAATTACACTAAGCCAACACCGTGCGTTTGTCTGCGACCTTGCTGCGAACATTCTTCCTCAGACATATCTGCCTGGCAACAACAATGGCGCTTCTTATGATGACCTATAACTAATCCGTGGCTCTGTACAGACCCGAGCGCGGCTCCTTCCCCCTCGATCATGACGGTTAGACTCTTCTCCTTTTCTGCCCTGGTACTGGCAATGTAACACTCAATCATTGTCCCAAACCCCATCACTATTGCACTCAGCAGCTAATTCGTCATTCCAGGCGAGTGCAAGTCTATCATGGCATCCTATCTTAAATGCTTGCGATCTCATCGCGGGACCAACGACCCTGAGTGTCGTAATTTGTCTAAATCCTACCTGTCGTGCCGGATGGACCGGTATGTGCCAGACAGTTCTTTTCTCGATGATACCCAGCCTTGCAGTTCGCTTCCCCTTCCCTCCTGTTTGTCTCAAGCCACTTCACCCCCATTATTTCAACAAGGGAGACAACCGTTTTTGTCATACCATCCTGTCAAATTGAGCTGTGCCCGGTATTCGGGATATTTTAGGAGAATCGAAGGGTGAGGAGTCACCGGAGAAGCAAGGGGGGAGATGTTGCATCATAAACTCTTCTTGACAATATCTGAAACGCAGCGCCCCATATCAGCCAGCCCTCATTCGTTCACATTGCTCTGATTACTCCCTATCTCCCCATATCTAAACATCTCAGATATTCCCCGCCTCCCCACATCATTCTGTCACACCGCATCGGTCACTGCCGAGCAAGATTTATCATTCCCGAGCACCGTCATTTTCATAGTACTCCTACTAACATTCGTAAACATAGGAACCTCATGGCTCCTGACTCCTTTAAGAATCTAGGTTTTGGCGACGGTCATGAGTCAGATGCTGCCTTGCCAGCCATCGATGCTGCGACTGCAACCCAATCGCAACAGCAACCACAACCGCAACCGCAACTTCAAACGCAAGATAAGCCTCACACGTCCTAGATAGGCCAATGTATCATTGGAATGAAGGATCTCCTGTCCCGGTCTGCGGTTCGGCCGTTGCCGAATAACCGAGCTGAAGCCTACTCCATTTGTCCCTTTTTTTCTGTGAACCCCCTGATCACAGTAGTTGGTATATTCGTGCCCTTTTCGCACATGCAAGGGGGTGATTAAAGAGCGGACTGTACATTCGACAGGTGACACTATCTGAAGGCCTGCGGTATCGGCTTGTCTCAATTTCAGGCTAGACATCGGCGAGACAAGAAATTAATAAAATGGGTTGAGTGTGAGGAGAAGGTATACGTGGGATGTTTAAAGAGGAAAGACCAACAGGAGTGTCGGGTTGAGAGGATGGTGCAGTTAGGCCACACCTAGTTACTCTACAGCAGTGCAAGCAACGCAGTAAGAGATGCACTACAAGGCTCCGCGAATATGGTCAGACCCCATTCTCACGAACGATGTTGCACAAATAAAAACCTAAGAGACTTCAATATTGTATAGCCACAGTCTGGTCCACGACACTGCCCTTTGTTTTTCTTCACATGTCCATCCCCATTTCCACGCTCCCCCCCTAACACAGCAACCTACGGCAGTCTGCACCGTCGCAACTCGTCACTGGGGTGTGCCATCCACTGAGACACAGATGACCCAAACTTACAGATCTAGAAAAGATCAACCGATCGATGGACCGTGGGTGTGTAACGTCGCACAGAGGCCACTAATCTTGCCCTCAACCGAGCCACTTACGGCGGGCAGTCGGCTACATTGCGCCCAGATGCACGACGGGTTTGAAACGGCCGGACGATAGCAGAGGACATATGATCTATAGGTGTGGTGGCTTCCGTGACAGATGGGCTTCTTAGTGGAGGATGTGAATTCTTGGGGGGGTCGTGCCAGGGTTCAGATGATGAGGAAGTGCAGGGGTGGCAGGTAGGTGAATGGAAAGTTCCGGAGCGATGAGGCAGTACGGTTTGTGGGAAGTGAGTTCAGTAGGGAGGAGATACGGCCGTGAGGTGGGGAAGGGAGGTCGTGATATGCTATGTGTGAAAAAAGGTGCATTATTGATATTGCTTGCATCCTGAAAAGTGGTACTGATATTGTTGATAGCAGAGCACAGATTCTGTCTTTTTATAACACTCAGGGTACTGACGGATGGATATGAACGGTTGTGCAGCAGATGACAAGGCAAGCTTTGACTGAAATCTCCAGATATTCATTACGTTAGAGCAAGATATTGGCAGTGCTCTATGCCTACTCGTATTTTTCAAAAGACCCCAGGACATCCGGTTGCCCCCATTCATTTTCTTTGCCCTTCGGCAAACCTCACCAGACCACGCGACCCTCTTGCATAGGAGTGTTTAGCGCAGCAAGTTGTTAGGGCGAATGAGCGTTGATTACAGTGCAGGGAGCATCTGCATCTGTCAAAGTGATAAGCAAGGTCACGGCTACGTACAGTGGTTCAACGGACAAGCAGTGCAACGCCATCACAACAGCGATCGGTCATCTCAACCGAACCACAAAATTTAGGCAGCACTAGAAATCGTCGCCTTAGTTCGTATGCATACGCGTCGCCATCTTGTTGTTAATGTAGAGAGAGGGGGAGGGATTTAAGCCAAGCGGTCAGGGAAGGGGGGAGGACTCGGATCGCTCGGATGGTGGGCCTAGATGATGAAGGAGAGTTGTGACTACGTATTTTTTATGTAGAAAGTGCACTACTCTACCGGTATACCCAGCTTTATTGCAACTAATTATTTTGTTTGGGGGGTAGAAGCCCATAGCTACAGGGCTCTGCTATCCCAACCCATTACCAAAGCAAATGTTACTTTTACTCCAAGCCCACCACAGGTATCATACACTCATGTATGAGCGTTCTCAACACCCTAATCTATAATCTGATTGCTGCAACACGAAGCCATGACATGGCCTCCGCCAAGCTAACTGACATAATCTCCACATAGAATTACCACAAACCCCACTCAAACACCTCTCGGTCACCGAAGTTCCACACCACATATGTGAATTTAAATTGAACGTGATTGCGATCAAAAATGTGAACAAGCAGATGAAGTTCTAAAGTTGATTGGCAGATTTCCCACATGAAGCAGATTTACTATTCAAGTCCCAAGCTACTGGAAGGGCATGGGGAATTTACTACATTTCTTGGAAAGCCATTTGTTAAATAAATTGCATGGTGAGTGATTTCATGCCTCTATAGAGCAGCATGCGCGCCAATGATTGAGCAGAGCGGATTTCTAAAGCAATATTGTCACAAAATAGCGAACAGGTTCCACATGGGATCAAATTTCATAGAAATATTCAATTAAAAAGATGCCACCATATTCCTGCCATTCCCTGACTACCGGTAGTCGATATCAAAAGTGCATGATGAAAAAAGAGGAAACGCGTGCAAGAGTAAATCATGAATTCCCACCGAAAAGAGTAGAAAGCAGAAAATAAATGAAGCAAAAGAGCAACTGTCCTATACAGTGCTATTCATTAATGTCATCCGACACCAATGATGCATCTAGTATTCTTCCATCCACCGTGAAGCATCCCTAACGCCATCCAACGCTCCGCTCCCATGCATCTGCGTAATATGAAAATAATTGCAAAATCGGAAATGTGGTGAGCGGTGATGTGTAGATTGTGTCGGTGAATAGTGTGCGGAAATCCAGACCCATGCACGCGAGGAAAAGGTTCAACGAACAAGAAGAAATGATAAAGAAGAGGCTGGTGTCAAGCAGACATCCGGAAAAGGAAATCGTGGAAGATTGCTGAACCGCAACTCCAAGTCCAACCGACGGGGAGACCAGAGAGATCTTCCTGTCTATTGGGAGCGGTTATGCCCGATGAAGTACGCCGAAGACGCCAGGGATGATGTTGCGATATGGTAGGATCAATACATGTTATGCAAGGAGATGGGAAGGTCGATAGATACAATAGGCGTGCAAATCTCATCCGTCCTGTGGCCAGCAAAGACGGCGTGCGCTGAACGGGCACAAAACTAAAGACTGTACGTGCTATTGTGTTCACAGGGGTCGGGGATGGGTGGTCAGCGATTCGTCCAAGAGAGGTTGAACTCTGGTGAAGGGGAAGTGCGTGGGAGTCTCCGTCGTTTTCGATATCTGACCTCGCAGACGTATGCACATGTCAGATATAAGAGTGTGTTGTGGATTTTGCCGAGGGTATCATCAATAAGGAAGGCGACAACGATGCAAGAATGTTTAGACCGCGGTAGGTGGTAACATGCGTTACACGGACTCAGCCCATTTCCATACTGTTGTATTCATCCTCTTCTTTCAGGCTTTGATTCATCCAGTATTGCTGTTGGTTGGTATTGGAATTCGAACCGCTGCCATTGCTCTGCATCCCAGGGCTAAGACTTTGTGGTGAAATTTGTGAAATTGGTTCGCCAGCGACATTGGTGTGCTTGGGCACTCGCAAGCCCGAGCCTGGCGCCCGTGAGTACTTGAAGCTGGCAGGGCCATTCTTCTCGACGGCGTCAACGAGCTCAGTTCTCATGCGGCGTTCCTCTTCAGTCTCTTCGGTATGCCATTCTTCTCCAGTAGCTTGTTGAAGACGTGCGCTCATTTCATCAACCTCTTGGATCTTCTTGTACAACATCCACATGAGATCGCGGGTCCAGCTCACGGCACCGTTGAGGATGTCACCCTTGTTAGGTCCTTTGTCTTTTTCTTCGATCGGCAAGCCTTGTGTAATGTTACCGGCGGCGCGTCTTCCAGTGCCACCGGCCAATAGGGATGTGGCTTGCGGGGGTGA
This sequence comes from Clavariopsis aquatica, assembly GCA_013620735.1. Classification (NCBI taxonomy): domain Eukaryota; kingdom Fungi; phylum Ascomycota; class Dothideomycetes; order Pleosporales; genus Clavariopsis; species Clavariopsis aquatica. Next base: position 3,696 of record JAAZQE010000329.1, on the reverse strand, counting down.
CATGCCACTTGCAGCAAGGGTGGGTGAGAGGGGACCATTATTGTTGATGTGCTTGCGGACCTTCTCATCCTCGAGTCGATGCTGAGGTACGAGACGAGACAGATCGTGAATACGTTCGTTAATGTTGTCTCTGCGACGTCGTTCAACAAGATTGTGGGATTCACGACGTCGACGTTTCTTCGCGTCCTGAGTTTGACCGATATCGACCTTGGTTGGAAGGGAAGCGTGTTTCCCAGAGTGGATGACTTCGGAAATCTGCTGGTGGTGCAAGGAAGATGTATGGGGTGATTGTGTTGGCGAATCAATCCATGAATGAGCACTACCGGGTGTATTATCCCACTGACTAGAAACACTTTTCTGGTGTCGATGATGCATATTGGTCATGATGGGTTGTGTGGTGAAGTTGCCTGAGTCTGGTGTGCCGAGATGAAGGCCAGCAATGCCGGGGGTCTTTGGAGACATCGGGCTACGATTGTCAGACCCGTTTCTGCTCATGGAAGCAGGCATGCGAGTTCGGATAGGGCCACTGTGCATGCCTGAAGGGAAGCCCATCCGTTGTGGGGCCGACTGATACTGAGCAAAGTCGAATTGTTGCGGTTGAACGAAGGGACTCTGGATGGGCAAGTCATCTGGAGTGTTTGAGTACATTTGTAGACTCGGGTGGGATGCGGAGACGTGACTGCTATTGGCATTCCCATGGAAGAACCCTTCCTGTTGATCGAGATTTTCTGATCCGAACCCGTTGAATCCTTGCGGATGGTCTACAGTGCCTAGGGTATCTGCCAGCTCGTCATCTGCTATTCCAGCTGCGCCCTGGATATAGTTGTTTGAGCTGCCGAATTGGTTGTTCATGCTAAAGCTGCCGCTCATGAGGTCGGATGGGTTGATGTTACCCACGTTTTCGTGAGGGCCACTGAACTGATGATTTGTGAATTGTTGGTTCATGTCGAATCCGTTGTGGGTTAAGAAGCGGTTGGGATTAAACTGAACGTCATCCACCTCTTCTTTGATGTATGGGGTAGGGGAGCCTGTTCCGGCCATGTTGAAAATGTCGGCGTCTAGACTATCGTCAGAGTGGGAGTCCAATCGAAAGTCCAGCCTCGAGAGAGTCTTCTGAGGAGAGTAGGAAGAAGGGGGTGTGAAGAAGGCGTCCGCTTGAGGGACAGTTAGTATGATGCTTTCATGAAGCATGATGAGACAACACGATGAATAAGAAATGTGTAGTGAGTGAGAGGGAAGAGAATAAAGGAAGTGAGGGGGAAAATATATAAGCGAGTGATCGGGCAAGAGTGCAGATGTGCACCGAAAGAGCGTCTCATGACAAGGGAGTGGGGGATGTGACGAGAGGGCACTTACTGGGCGCTGGCATCACTGAAGGTTGCAGTGACCCGGAATGTGGATTTGTGAGCCCGAGGCCCGATGGTGGCCCCCAGTCTCAAGTTTCTGAAATGTTCTCTCTCAACCCGATCGAGTAGCTATGGAATGCAATCCTTCAAGTGGGTAGGATGATTACAGCACGAGACTATCTGTGACCATATAAAGGGATCGGAAATGGATTGCTACGCTCAGTGCACAAGGACACCGTTCTTCAAGGTAAGTGGATGTTTGTTCTGCATAAGAAGCGTTAGTATCGTATTTCTTTGTGACATCGAGCGAAGCGATCTCGCTGTTAGGGGATATTAGGCTCACCGGACACAGTCGCTATCGCAGGCTGTGGTGTTCGTACGCTCTGGTCAGCAGCGTTGTCTGCCAATTGATCTTTGCGGACGAAGAAACAGGGTATCCCAAAGGACTGGGTATTGAGAGCAGACTGTGGGTGAAACAGGGCTTGGGCAATCCTGGGAAGGACGTCCAGCAGTGATGCTTTAATGGTCGTGGATGTGGTTTTCGGAGGGCTGAGGCGAATTGTTAGTGACAGGCTCCGACAAGTGAAGTGTTGGGCAGTGGAGGGGCTGATTGCATGCAAATGTGGCGCACAAGTGGCAGTAACCAGCAACTAGCAAGGCGGGCGTCGGTGGACAGCAGCCGCGCTGCAGGTCGGCGTGGTGGGGATTGTGATACAGGCACCAGAAGTAAAGAGATAGTTGGTGCTTGTGGTTGTACAGTGCTGGGGTGCCGGTTTGCGATATTGAATGCGCGGGGTTGTAGATGCGGCGAAGGTGGGAAGAAGGTGCGTACACTTGACTCACCTTAGAGAAGACAGCAATGGTCGCTTGTATGTGTGTGGGCTTAGGTAAAAGTCTCGAGAGGGGTTGAGAACTGGGCGGGCTGCTGCGTCGAAGGGGCAGCAAACGGGTGGAGCGGTGGGTGGATGTAGTCGTGGGCGAGGGCGGTGTTTGGTGACACGGGTTTGTCTTTCCTTTAGGCCAAGTCGACACGAGGGGCTTCCTTGGACGTCAACACAGGCTGCTGTGCGGGCGTCGTCTAGACGCTCGATGCGGGCTCGGGGTGGGTGCGTGGTGAGGGTGGCTGTGCGACCGGGAGGATAAAAGACTCGAGGTGGGTGTGAAGTTAAGGTGTATGGCGGACAATCTCCGGGGTGTGGGTGGGCGTGGATCACTGTCGCTGTCGCTCGGTGCTGGCGGGGACAATGGGTGGGCGCACTCTCTCAGCAGCGGCGAGGGCGAAGAGGGCGAATTTGCAGCTGGAGTGCTCAGCAGCTGGGGGCTGTCGGGCAGCCAGAAGGGGGCGTCTGTAGCGAGGGAGCGCGGCCTGGGAGGGCGTTGGCTCGGGGTGGGTGTGTGAGATGTGAGCCACCGGAGAAGGCGGTCAGGAAGCGCAGAGCGGGATGTGCGTCGCTAGGGTCGTGCCAAGAGGCTATCGAGTCGGCGAATCAGTCGAAACGATGGGCATTCGCGGGGCTCCAGCAGCCGAGCACTACGGGAAAAGGAAGCAGAGGCTGTCTAGGGGAAGCGCGGCAGCATCAGGAGTAGAGAGGGACGGCGACGGCGACGGCGACGGCGAGGCGGGCGTGTACTTTCGGATGTAGCCGCTGGGTGCGCCTGGTGTGGTGCTTGTGGGTGACGTAGGCTGGGGCACAGGAGAGGTGCTGGTATATATGGGCGGAGGCCGAGTAGAGGCAGCAGAACAACACCTTCGTGAGATGCAGATGCACGGGAGTGGAGAGCAATAATTCTTTCAAGTGGACGAGGCGTATGGACGGGCAGCGAGTGGCTCCAAGAGATGCGGGCTCGCAGCATATTATACTCGCTCTCTCAGCGCGGCTCTCGCTCCCGCTCGCTCGCCTTGCCATCGGTGTGGCTCATCATTCACCCTCGCGCACTCCCATTTCCCATACCCACCCTACCCACCCTCTCCCCCTGTTGCGCGGCCTACTCCTAGCCAGGGCGACCTGGAGGGTCACCCGCGGCCAACAGGCGAGTAGGTGCACTTCCCGGGTCTCAGTGAGTTGCCAGAGACGCGTGCAAGAGCTTGCTGAGGGCGCGCAAGTGTGAGCAATGTGACTCAGAGCAAACGGCGCGCCATCCGTCCCCGCGCCGCCTTGGCCTCAGTGTATTACGAGTGTGTGATTATGTGCCCTCCGGTGGGTGTGTGTGCTCGAATGCGGTCGGACATCTGAACTGCACTGTCTTGCATCCGACCAGGCGGACGCGCTAAGCATCGCCTAAACCGTACCCCATGCCTATTCCTCACCCCGAACCTCTGCCTGACCAGACAGTTCCGCCTATTCACACC
>JAAZQE010000328.1:0-31110 GCA_013620735.1 Clavariopsis aquatica | reverse complement strand
CCTCCCAACCATCCCAACCCCCCCACTCTCATGTCCAACTCTCGGCCCCGGTCTATCCCGCATTCTAACCTCGCCACCCCTCGTAATCCTCGATATACTCGGAACACTCGCACTGTCGATACAAATTTGTGTCCGATCCAATCCTCTCCCCCTCTTCTTCTCACTGCTCCAGCGCCGCAGCGCCACCTCACTCTCGCCAAGGCTCAGCTGAGCAGGCTCCGTCTTCCGGCTCCACCACATGAAGCTCCCAAAAAAGGTTCCGTCAGCGCCAGCTACGTGTCTCCACGGTCTTTCCTTTAGGCTGAAGATGAGACAGTCGAAAAAGCCCATGAGTGTGATGCAGATGGTACTCAGCATGCTGAGCCAGTACAATGGATGGGCGGCCCATCGGTCTTGATACATCATGCAGTGGTTTGCGAACGGGATGATCCACATCATGATGTAGGTGAGGGGGTAAATGAACAGGAGCCGGAGTTGGCGGTGTATGCGTGCGCGTTCTTGTGTGAGCTGGTCCTGTACTGCTGAGTTTGGGCATGTGCTGAGGGGAGACGGATTGCACGAGAAGGTGAAATCTAGAGAAGGTGGTTGTGTTGGGGTGGGGAGGTTGCTGCAGCTCGCATTCATAGGGTTACGTGAAAAGATCGGAACAGACTGAGAGCGGATTCCACGTTCGTGTGACATATGGCAAGAGCCCGCTATATTGGTCATGACAAATGCTATCGCCGACGCTCGGTGGGTGGTCACAATCTCGGTAGGCGTGACTGAGGTAGATTGGCAATCTGAACTCATTTGCCTCTGTCGCACGGTAGTCTCTGATGCTCCAGCGTTTTCCTGCTCCATATCACATGCAGGGTGGATAGGCATGAGTGTTGAGAGAGAAGGCTTGTTGTCTTGCCCAACTTGGGAAAACTTGCGGAATTCGAAGCCGACATGGGTATAAATGGCAACGGCCAGGCCAAGAATAATAACGGCGATCACGTAGCGAGGAATCCAGGCCAAAGCGAGACGGTACCAAAAAGGCCGAATGGGGAGTGTGCAAAATGCTCCTTGGGACATGTATCTCCAATGAGGATTGACAAAGGCCATTCCAGCCATCAGAACTGGGACAATGACCGCGCCAAAATAGACGGAGTGACGGTATGGGTAAAGCCCATCAGTGGAGGACAATGCTGATGGCCGGAACACCTGGAGGGCACTGTGGACAGCAATCACAAGAACCGCATAATCTGTTCAATCAATCAGTTCAGGTCTATCCGCGTAAGAAATGGTGAGCCTGCCACTCGTTTCCGTGCCATACTGAACGAGAAACCCACTAGCTTGACAAAAGGACGAATAAGTTATGATAGTTCCTCTTGCAATTGAAATAATGGCAAAGATGAACAGCCACGTGGTTTTCATCAAATCCCCGTATATGAGAAGCATAATCAACCTAGCCAGAAGTATAAGCGTCAGATTTGGTTGCTTCTTTGTAGAGGCGCCAACATACCTATGACGGAACCGCTTTTCCATCCGACAAAACCAATAAAAAGCAATGAGTGAGGCTATCATACTGACGGCGGCGCATGTTGCAGCTATGGCCTGCACATTAAAAGTTCTCTGCTGGCTGTATAGCTTGGTAGGAGTGTGCCCATTGTGGTATGGTATGTGAGGTCCAGGTAATGGCATGGGACTCGAAGAAGCGCAAGAACAGAAGCATAGAGGGAGAAGAAAGGGAAATAAAGAGTAAAGATCACTAAATCGAGAGGCCATATGTGAAATCTGTCGAATGTGGTACATGATCCCTTTTCCAGCTTCTGGCATGCCGATCCTCGCTCCATCCGTTCTTGGAGGCAATGCTAGTGAACTATGTGACTTTATGGTAGTGCCTGAATATGATGCAGCGGGAACAGGACAGCGATGATAACGCGAGATATTTCATTTCAAAGTGCTTCTACATCATCAGCAAACTGGAAAGCGAGTTCATTTTGGGAGTCGGGTGAAAACTATCACACACCTAGTTCTTGACGATCAGCGCCTATCATTTAGAGATCATTGAGGTTTGTGATGCTGAAAACAGTCACACACACACAAAGGGTGACCTACCCAAGCTGCAGATACCCAACCACTTGGTTGCGTTCCACAGTGAAACAGGTTACAGGATATTTCCCCACGATGAATCTCACGACCTGCAAAAAAAGAAGTTAAAGAGGGAGGGCTTAACGTCTAACCTGGATCTATGTATAATTACTGTCTACCAATCCCAAGGTTGTTGGTTCTCGGCACGAATGAAACAGACTTGTTGGTCACCACTTCGCTGCCATTCGCTCATGATTCAACCGTACGGTTCTATGATGGGACGCTGTTCCGCCTCCGAGGCAAAAGTCTTTGAAATGGCTTCTTCTTCTTCTGTAAAATTTGAGACACATTTTGCCGCTTTGGCGTGTGGTAGACAGATGCATCAGCGGAACTAAAGGCCCCCGATGCGGGTCTCTGTTGTTCTTGTTCGATAATCGCGGAAGTAGGTTATCGATATAAGCGCGAGGTAGAATGGCGGGAACAATCTTGTGTTCGCTGCTCAGTCCAGAGACTCGGAAAGAACAATCAGACTGAATCGAAGATCCCCACCAGCATCCGCTTCGCGCTTCATAAAATTTCGGACGCCGAGACTCAATGCTTTCTCACTGAGCACATCATCGTCCGCTCCGAGCTCACCACGATCGAGAGGTCCCTTCCGTCTGCCATCCATCTCCCAGAGACGATTCTTCTCCGACTTCACAAAGCAAACATAGTGTAGATCCACCTTATCATCTGCAGAGGGGGCAGCCGTATCGCCTTCTGCAGCCGCACTCTGATGGGCGGTTTCGAGGGCTTGAGACTCGTACAGGAGGTCCGCCCGCTCAATGGGTTTCAGTGGGATAGCGTCATCTATGAGCTTCGACAAGCTTGAATCGGGCTCTGCGATACACGTTAATCAACCAAAAGGACATATGGCTCGCAATGCGGAGCACATAGCTACTAACCAACATATGAGCGCGCTGCTCCGTTTGAAACCCCATGTAGAAGACCAATTAGGCCGCAAGCGTTGCCGATTGTCTGCTTGTACCAAATAACTTCTTCATCGGAGCCACTACCATCGTACATCTGTCGCTCTTTGTCCTCCTGAATGCGGAAGTTCTCGTATGTCTCACTAACCGGGAATATGAGGAGCAGAGCATAGGCAGGCCGTGGGACAAAGGCGAGAAGCTCCGGATCGTCGATACCCCAGACATCATGAAAGGCTAGTTTCTTGGAGAGCCCCAGATTATGTACCAACGAGGTCATGACCTCGGGATTGTTTTCTTGTGGGCATGTTAGCGGGGCAAATTGGCGCCCAGACCTCGCGATGGCTACGTACCGAGAGGGACGAACCTCTTTGCCTTGCGAGGGACATCTGGAGACTCGTCCGACGCCATTTTGGTGTGAGCAAGGGGCAGAAGAGTGATAGGGTAGTGTTGTGTTGCGGGGAGATGACCAAACAACCACCGACTAGACTTTATACAACGACGCGGGGCAGGCAACAGACTAGGGTGTGCGTCACCACACATCAAACGACGCTAATGTCTACACATGCACTGAAGCCTAGAAGGGTGACGGTTTTATATTAATCCATAGTTCAGGTGCCTACAAACTGAGGCCTATGCGTTCTACGACATATATTTGTTGTTTTGGAGCCATCTACTCGAAACCTTTGCTTGGCCAGAAATTCGGAGCTGAGTCTAGCATCCTGAAGCCCTTGTCTGGTAATTCATTTGCAAAGTGCACTATCCCGGACATGGTTACACGACTATCGTACCGTAGCTCCCTTCAAGGTGCTCACTGTGCAAATACCTGCTGCCGTCTTCAGTTTGCCCACGCCCGTCTTTTTGTCAGACCCTTCTCCAGACAGCTGCGGGACTGCCTCAACATCAAACCCTACCTCTAGCGCATCTGTGGTGGTGAATCCCGGCTGCACTGCCTCCCAGATCTTCTTCTTGGGGTTGAGTACTCCTTCGGGCTCACCTTCCCATCCCTCGAAGAACACTCTGTCTCCTGCTTTCGAGTCCGCGGGGGGGTTGACAAGCTCCACGGGCCCCTTGTGGCTATCTTCCCCTTCAGCGACCCGCGGGGAAGCGGCGAGAACCATGGCGCAAGATTTGACTCCACGCATTGTGACAGGCTTCAGATTGCATACAGCAACGATTTTGCGATTCTGCATCTCCTCGAGTGGAATCAGTCCATTGAGGCCGGAACACACTGTGCGCACGATCTGGCCTTCGTATTCAGAAGTATTTTCTGTCCCGGGCGGGTCACCACATGCGATGGTACTGACGAAAAGCGAATCAGCATTGGGATGTGTCGTCGCTTTGAGAATATGGCCAACGCGGAGGTCAATAAGGCTAGGAGAAAGTGGTTTCTCTACTGGAGCACTGTCGGTGCGTTAGCATATGATCAGCAATGTGACTTTGGTGCTTGGGTGTTAGTATTGGGACACTCACGCCTTTTGAGGCTTGGGCTGCTTCTCCTTCTTCTCCTTCTTCTTAGTGGGAGCACCCTCTGGTGGACCACCCCCTGCCTTGCCAGTAGCAGCGGATGCTACAGCTTCACCAGCGGCTTGAGCCACGTCTTTAGCCTTCTCCTTGCCCTTCTTGCCCTCGAGTGGTGTGGACGTGGCGCCTGATGCAGCCGCGGAAGCTGCAGCCGCCGCTTCCTTCTCCTTCTTCTTGCGCTCCTTCTCCGCTTTGGCGTCAATGGGTTTGATCTTGAAGACGACGTTGTCTAGTTCAATGTTGACCTTGTCCTCCAACTTTAGCCCGAAAATTGGCGAGTTCTGAACAAAATCGAGGTGTCGAACGATGTGGTGGTATCCCTGCTCACCAGTCCGCTCCTCAAGGCTCCATTTCGACGCTACGGGCGCGAGCTTCTGGTATACGGCAACGTCAGCCACAGATGGTTTAGCCCCGAGGAGTGTGGTGCGGCTAGAGAGGTGCGTGTTCAGAGACGAAAGGCGTTCGGCGGACTTTGCCGCGTCCTCGGCAGTGGAGGCGATATGGGTAGAGGTTACGAGCCATTGACTGATCTCCGTCTTCTCGGCATCTGTGTAGGTTGTCGTGGGGAAGAGTGCCTGTGATGCCTTGACAGCGTCGGGTTCGGTGGACGTGTTGTTGGGGGCGTGGGTTTTTAGGAAGCTGACCAGGCTCTCGTCGATGGTGGACATCTTGGGAAGGTTAGGTCGGGAGGAACTAGGTAGAAAGAAATGTTGGTGTGAAGAGAAGAAGTAGGGCGTGAGCCTAGGTAATAGTGGTCGTAGTGGGGTGAAGAAATCAGCCGTGACAGTGTTTGACGCAGAAGATGTCGTTCGAAACGCCTCGTGTGCGGCCAGCAAGGTTCGCACAAAGCGGGAGGGCCGTGTAAGATTCAATTGGGAGAGTCGACTCCGGAGGGGGTGCAGGACAGCGTGCGACCTCGAAATATGCATGCCTACGTGACTCAACTGCTACTCACACTTCTGTGCGGGGCAAAGAGGCCACTGCACAGCCACAACGCCACACCAACCACAGACAGTTTTTGGAAAGCCAACAGACAACCACGAGCACTCTCACAGGTACCAGGTACCAGGTACCAGGTTAAGCATGCATCAAGACTTTGGCTGACACTTTGAAGGTTTCAATTGGTATTGTGATTTCTTTTCATCGTCGTGGATATGCCAGTGGTATTTACGATATGTATGCTGTCCCAACAGGGAGAGCCCGAGCATCATTAAATCCTCTTTATAAACCTTTCTCGCATATCGACACCACTATGCAGCTATAGAGCATTCCTCTCCCTATTTTTTGAGCGCATCAAGAAATTCCTTCGGCGGCTCTTGGTTGTAGCCCTCTGGGTTGTGCTCGGTCCATTTCCAAAGGTCAGTACAGGCGTCCTCCAAGGTAAGCTCTGTCTTCCAGTTCAACTCGCTGTTTGCCAAAGACGGGTTGGCTGTGAGATCAAGGACATCGCCTTGCCGGCGCTCAGCAACTTGGTAGGGGAGATCGCGGCCCACGACATGACTGAAGGCCTTGATCATCTCGAATACCGTCGAACCCCTTCCACTGCCGAGATTCCAGGCCTTCACGCCGGGGTGGTGCTCGCGGAGGTAGTTGAGCGCCTGAAGGTGGCCTTTAGCAAGATCGAGAACATGGATGTAGTCTCGAATGGCGGTTCCATCCTTGGATTTGTAGTCTGGCGGTTGTTAGAATCATTACAAGAACGGCATGGACCAAGCTTACCGTCTCCAAACACAAACAACTTTTCTCGCTTTCCAATAGCCACTTGAGCGAGAAGTGGAAGGAGATTGTTTGGGACACCCAGGGGATTTTCGCCCATGATACCGCTAGGGTGAGCACCAGCCGGGTTGAAGTATCGCAGGAGCGCTCCGTTCCACGAGTCGCCTGACTTTCCAGCCTTTTTAGCATGGCCCCGCTCTGAGCCAATGAAATCAGTGATGAGCGATTCGACGGTCGACTTGGTCCGGCCATAAGTGTTGTTGGGGCCAATGGGGCAGTGCTCGGGGATGGGGATCATGTTGGGGAAACGCGTGGCATCGCCATAGACAGTTGCAGACGACGAAAAGACAATGTTGCCCACATTGTGTTTCTTCATGGAAGTGAGGAGGGAAATACTACCGTACACATTCACTCGGTAGTACTCCAATGGGATCTCGGCAGACTCTCCGACCGCCTGGGGGTCCTTTTAGCCCAATACATAATGAATAGCATAACGGACCTTACCTTGAGCGCAGCAAAGTGGATGACATTGTCGATGTCGGGGTGCTCCTCGAACACTTTGTCCAGGGCCGCCTGGTCAGTGATGTCGATCTCGTAGAAGGGCGGGCGCTTTCCGCTGAGTATCTCGATGCGGTTGATGACTTCTTTGGACGAGTTGTACAAGTTGTCGACGATAACGACCTTGTAGTCTGCCTCGAGAAGTGCAAGGGCGGTGAAGGAGCCAATGTAGCCCGTTCCACTGCACGTGTCAGTCTACCGCAATCCGGCTTCAATGTGTCTTGCTCCGTACCCAGTGACGAGGACAGATCCAACGACCATGTTGACAGGAGCGAAAATTCCTCGATGATGCAGCGAGAGAGTAATTTGAGATGCGGGGAGCACGAGGTGGTCAGTTGGTCTCAATCAAGGGAGAGTAGGCGAGCGACCGAGCGAGCTTTGCTTGTCGTGGACGAGGGCTGATGGATATAAAAAGGTGTAGCTCGAGCAAAAGCATAGCCGCCACCTTGCTAGACCTGCCATTGCCCTGGGCGGGCGGGTTACCTCTTTGATGCTAGGGAGGGCACCAGACTGTCCGAATGCGCTCCCATCACCTCACCTCTGACAAGCCCGCATTCAAAGTCCTCATTCTTTGCCTCGACGATCCCTCTCCTATTCCCAACATGGCCAAATACGTCTCCGTCGCCGCGCCGCCGCTACGAGCAGCAGCAGGCGCCGCCATGTCTCTCAGACGCCCATTGTGCGTGCCATAACCGCGGGCTCGTTGTCGATGGAGCGGCGGGGGGCCGAGTAACGCTGCACCCAAACCGACCTACACGGAGTGCGCTTCTGAGATATTGGGTTGGCAGCTGTCCATCGTATGTTGCGGCCGCCTCCGTCCCCGCCTCCGTCCGCGTCTCCGCCTCCGTGTCTAGGTGTGCGCTGTCAGTCCAATGCGCACGGCCGGCCAGTTCACCATCACTCCCGCGGGGTAGTTCTGCCCCTTGCACGGGCCACCTGCTCGCTAGGCTGGCTAGCCGTCTCCGGAACGCGCATCAACTTGCTCCGTTGTTCATTCCATCACCATCACCACCACGTTGGCCACCCTTCACCCGCCCTGGGAAAATGGTTGTTGACTCGATCCCAAAGAATAGAAGGCTCCCATTGCACTCTATAGACTCCCCGTAGCGTGCGCCCTTGGCCGTCGACGCGTACATGTGGAGGCGCCCAACGCGTTTCTCACAGTCCCTGCAACAACCCGAGCCCATCCAAAACCACCGGCCTCGAATTCGTCCAAGCCATTGTCTGCTTGCTCCCCGAAGTTGGGTACGCGCGCGCGTGCTGAGAGAGCGGGTTGCGACTGTTGAAAAGTGTCCTGGTAAGCCTCCATCTCCCCATCCCTGTTTTGCTGGTGATAGCTAGGCGGAATGCGCCCATCACCACCACACTTTGCCCATTGCCTCAACTTTTTGCATCTCGAGCGCTTGTCTATTGTCGCCGGAGCCAAAATTTGACTAGCACCTCGCACCTCGCACCTCGCAAAAAATCTTTCATGCTTTCCCCATCCCTCAACTCATGCTCACGTCTTCTATAGCTCCTCATAACAACCGCACCTCACGACCACCACTCCGTCACATCCTCGCCGTCAACAATGGCCAAGTCTGTTGTGGCGGGTTTGACACCCCGTCGCTCAACGCGCTTGTCGCAGACACCGTCCCTTGCCCCCGCGTCCGTCACAGGCCAGTCGGGCGCCGCGTCCACGACCGGTACGCGCCGCAGAGCAGTTCTTCCACAGGCAAAATCACGCCAATCTCAAGCATATGGCTCCGGATCTCGTGCTAAAGTGGCCGAGGTGCTCGCCATGCCCACTACCGGGTTCTCCCAGGCCTTCACCGAACAACGTGGCCAAGCCGTAGCCCGGGACGAGGAAGAGTCAGAGGAAGATTCTGAGTCTGATGGTGACGCCTGGGACCTCTGGCACGGGGCCCAAAACGACAGCCAATTCGATCAGCACGCAATGGCTTCCCCCACGCCGTCCAATATTGATGATTCGAAATCTTTTGGTGCGATGCGCGAGACGGGAATGCTGTCCGGTAGTTATACAGCCCATCCGAATGGCCTCGCCGTCCAGGATCAAGGAGCTGCCGGAGTGTCTGAGAATTCCCAACCAAATGTATATGCCAATGAGACCACCGGCGATGCCCACCAGCGGGCACTGTGGCGTCGTTTGTTCCCAGACTACGTCAATGAACTCGTCGACGTGTACGGTGCCTACCTTCTGTGCTCATTCGTTTTCGCAATTTTCGCCATGTTGATCTTGAACTCTACCTCCAGTAGTTCACCAGAAAATAACCCCACCAAAAGTACCGCCCCCACAACTATGAGTTTTATGAAAGCCATTTCAAGCAGAGTCGCGTACGAGCGCGACCAGCTTGCCAACTGGATCAATCCACCTGTTCTATCGAACCAACCACCTGCTCCACCAGAAGAGCTAATCGTCGACATCTGCAAACACCCTAGTCTCGAGTGTGACGAAAAAGGCGTCCCTACCGTAAAATTCGATATCTTGTCCAGTCGTATGTTCCACATGGAGAGCGAGCATCTACGTTCCCAAACAATGCTTGACCATTTCCAAGAAGAACGTAAGCGTCTCGCAGCCGATGTCAAGAATATGCAGGAAGCTATTGCTTCCCTTGAACCAAATCTTCCGAATTCGATCACCGTCATACGTAACAGAGATGGCACGCTGGAGATACCTGACGAGTTTTGGCAGGCGATCTCTAGTAGAATCCTCTCTGATGGCTCAATCCCCCCTGCCTCATGGGACGATTTCTACTCGAAGAACGAGGCGAAGGTGGTAGATCTGCTACAGAACCACCCCAACATGCATTCGTCCATCAAAGTTATCGCACGTGAAGAATTGAAGACCGCTATGAAGGACCACTACGTGAAGAATAAGGAACGCATCGACCACACGTTCAAGGAAGTAAAAACAACTCTCACTGAGGAGATCAAGGCTGTAGCCAAAGAGGAGGCTAGAAATGCGGTACTTGATAAGGTACGGCTTCAGTCGCTAGCAGTCACCAACCTTGTTATCAACGCCGAACTCAACCTCCGCAAAGTGAACTACTTCTCAACTGGCCTGGGTGCTCGCATTGATCCCCGAGACACATCTCCTACGAACCCCGAATCCAGCAAGTTTCTCGCCGTTATCTATCGAAATTTGATGCGCATCCCCGCCACACGCCGTCCACCCATCGCTGCTCTCGAAAAATGGGATGAACCGGGAGAATGCTGGTGCGCTGCCGTCGACCGAAAGCTAAGGACTGGCCGCGCCCAGCTTGCAGTTGTTCTTGCATACCCAGTCCGACCTACGCAAGTGACCATTGAGCATCTGCCCCGCGATGCTTCGCCTGGACGTCAGGTTCAGACAGCTCCCAAATCCGTGGAGCTCTGGGTGCCTTCGACTGAACCCCTGCAGCGCAATGCTCCTGGCTGTCGCCAAGGCGATAGCCCAAAGGGTTACATTTGTCTTGGTGCCTTTGAGTATAATATTGACGGCTCAAACCACATCCAGACATTCAACCTAGATGTAGTGGCTTTGGCGCCCATAACTCGCGCCATTGTGCGTGTCACTACTAACTGGGGTGGTGATCATACGTGTCTGTACCGGGTTCGCCTTCATGGCCAGAGTCCAACCGATAGTGATGTTCAAGATGTGCTTTATAGTCAGAGGTTTTAGGGGTTTGGGCGTCTTCGGTGGTTATACCCTGGGTAACATCTGTCTCTTTCTATCGTCTAGTCGTTTTAGGTCTCGTAGTAGACCCGTTTGAATCCAATGAATTCCTAAAATCCGTGACCTGTGTGTGAATGTATGATTTTATGTAGAGAGTACCAGACTCCATTCTTACCATACTAAACTTGAGTATCCTCTATTCATTTGGGGTATTCTGCGCAGGCCTAAATCTCTTCTTTTTATTTCGCGATCTTCGGCCAGCAGTGCGAACCATTTCATCATATCACTCAGAGAGAACGGTTGATAACATCTTGGAATTTCCAAATGAGAGGTCAAGATTGGAGTAGCTACGAAGAACGTAACACTTGTTTATAACCCTTTTATGAATATGTCGAAATATGTAACCAAACTATAAGTAGCTGGTTGCCGCCTTGCGTCATTTTCGTACTTTTACAAGGATGCAAGAAAGTAGACACCTGAATGGATTATTCAGCCTAGAAAATGAAGATTCAATATTCGATATTCGATATAGTTGAGGTACTTTGAAAAGAGGTGCGGTATGCGATGGTCCTCTTTTATGCTATAGGTGGTCGACGAGCGCGAAAAGGGGTTATGTATACTGGCACTTGTTTTATATATTCAGCTTCTTAGTTAGGGATAAGATCTAGATTGCGGTAGTCTAACATTGGGATGGAATCACACGGGAAAAGTATATAGCATAACATATCGCATGACTTTTCAACATTACTATATATATTCTGTACAAGACCAGCACATTACTATAGCTTGTCTAGCGTCCAGTCCTTATAGGACCATTTCTCAGTAACTGTAGTCTTGGCTTTCTTATGGAACGCAATCTGGCGGCGTGACTCGACTTTGCCATTCACAATCATGTTGCGCATGCGGTCGTGCAGGAGGTTGCCTTCAGGTTTGAGACGGCGGAGGGAGTCTTGGAGTTCGTCGGCGAGGACGACTTCCAACGGGGCCGTGGGGATGCTGAATAGAAGTCAGCACATAATTCATGGGACTAGCGAACATGAAGTAAGGGGAGAGGGTATTGCAGATGGGGTAGGAGGAGGAGGAGGAGGATACTCACGGATGCCTGCCAAATCTCTTCCTCCGGAGAACCTCCTCTCCATCTTCATCTGAGGAATCAGTCTCCCTAGCAGCAACTAGAGCCGCTACTTTGGCTGCTTCCTTTTCTTTGACCGATTTGGCGAGTTTTTTGACATTCTGTAATTGTTGTTCCTTCGCCTTTAATTTTGCCTCGTGAATCGCTTTCCGCTCCGCCTCTTTTCTGCGCTTGATCTTGTTCCGTTGGGCGGGTGTCTTTCGCTCCGGTCGCTTGACCTTCAGCGAACTGCCCTCGTTATCACTGAAGCCCTCCCACTCACTCTCCCATGCACTCTCATCATTGTCTGATTCCTGCTCTGCTTCTTCTGCTGCGGCAATGGCGCGCTCCATTCGTTCAGCCTCCTCTTGTGCCTCCTTCAGCCTCTTCTTTTCTGCCTCCACTTCTTTGTCGCCTTCACGCTCAATCAGAGACACCCAGTCGGAAACAGTAGGATTGTAGCTCTTTCCCGCATCTGGTTTGCGCACCGCTGGAATCGGCTTCCCACTCTTTGACAGTGAGACCGGGGCATGCTTCAGCGTAATCGGTTCCCTTTTCACGAACTTTGGGTCTAGGAATGATGTTTTCGGATCATTTTTAACCTCTTCTTCTGCCCACGGGTCATGGTTCGCCGGATCGCCAATTCGCACAACATCTTTTTGGACTTGATCACCGCCATATGCCAACGCCCGTAGTTTGTCATATTCTTTATGTGAAAGACGTGCCTTTTTGCTTCGAGGGTCAGAGAACTCGGCCAGACGCTTTCGAGAACCAACGGCAGGGATGGCAGAGCGCGCAGCGAGGATTTCATCAACTTTGAGGGGCTTATTGCGCTTGTTGTAGGGCTTTGCCAGAGCAGGAGAGCCACTGGTGTCGACAGCGAAGAGCTGGTCGGAACTTTTTTCGGCAATGACTCCACTAGAGGGTATTAGACATCCGATTTGAGAAAATACTGAGAGACACTGTGGAATTGTACCCTTGGATTATCTGGTCCCGCACTTCCTCCAGGCCATCCTGAACTTGTGTGACATCGACGTTTTTCCTCCAGGCTTTTTTGCCTTTACGGGAGGGCTGCTTGTACTGTGAGGGTGCTGATTCTGTGGTGGCCATTGTGATACGAAGATCCGTGGCTCACAAATTCAAAAGGTTGTTCGTTTCGTGGTGAATACACAAAATTCCGGTAAGTCGGATTTTTTTCGCCGGCAGGCAAGTAGGCTACGTCACGTGCCACAATACCAGCGCACGGACTGCCGCGCACGGCGGAGAAGCCAGGCCACGCCGGAGTGTTTGGCAGAAGGCTCCTAGAAGTGCGCCTCCTATCCTCGCCCGTCAACAACCACGCGCTGCCCGTCCCCCCTCAAACTCTTCTACTTCTCTATCCTTCCAGTTGATCTACCGCAATTCCCCGTGGATTCTTTAGCACACAATGGCGCAGTCGCAAGCCGGTTATTCGAATCCGCTCAAGAAGTTCAAGTAAGTGGGAGATGCAGGGTTGGGATTGAGTGATTGCTAATGAGGGCAGGCTTGTCTTTTTGGGCGAACAGAGTGGTATGCTCGTCTGCCTTGTTACGAGAAGGCCCATGGCTTTGTAAAGGAATATACTGATGCAACAGCCAAACAGTGGGCAAGACGTCGCTCATCACACGGTTCATGTACGATTCATTTGACAATACATACCAAGCTACGATTGGCATAGACTTTCTCTCCAAGGTATGCCACGTTATTTCCACTGCTCTCAAGAGCTTCGACGCTGACGAAAGTGACCGGTAGACTATGTACCTCGAAGACCGCACCGTGCGCCTGCAACTCTGGGACACGGCGGGCCAAGAGCGTTTCCGATCACTGATCCCCTCGTACATTCGCGACTCGAGCGTCGCCGTTGTCGTCTATGACATCACAAATAAGAAGACATTTGAGAACACGAGGAAATGGGTCGACGACGTCAGGGGTGAGCGCGGGAACGATGTCATTATTGTGCTGGTGGGGAACAAGACCGATTTGAATGACAAGAGAGAAGTTACCCAACAGCAGGGTGAGGAGGAGGCGAAGAAGAACAACCTCATGTTTATTGAGACAAGCGCAAAGGTTGGGCATAATGTTAAGGCGCTGTTCAAAAGGATTGCGCAGGCATTGCCGGGCATGGAGGGAGAGAGCCAGCCGGGGCAGAGTCAGAGTACGTGGAACATGTTCGTTGGTATACCCTTTGGATTGTGACTAACTCCTTGAAGTGATCGATGTCAACATCAACCCGGGCCAGTCGCAAGAGCAGAGTTCCTGCTCGTGTTAGAGGATTCGTATCGAGGAGCTATATTCTACTTCGGTTCGTCTTGGCTTAGACTTCGCTATAATTATTCGGGATCCTTTGCGAGTTGGTGGGGGCTGCACATTGTGAGCAAGGCGTTATGGCATAGGCAGCATCACGAAGTACGGATTTAGGGGACCTGGAAGCTCACTGTAATTTGTAGTATGTATACCAAGGCATTCTCCAAGCAGATAAATAGGCGTGATTTCGATTTATCTGGTATGTACGGCTGATGCAGCAAATAGGTATAGTGGTTTTATTGCTATCCCTAACATCCGCAATAGATATATTCATTGGGGAAACGGCTTTATGCCGCCCGCCAATTCCACACTTGGCATGCCCTTCCATAACGCCGCCTAGGCGAATATTCTTCAAAGAGTACTTTACATTTACACCAGTATTACAATATGGAGAGGCGTCGGAGTGGTGGCGTACATGGTTTCCTGAATGTCCATGTCATATAAACATTTGGCGAATTGGAAAGCAGTTAAAGGGCGGATATGCTGGAAGAACATGATGCGTTGGATTGTCGAGACTGTTGACAAACCTGTTTATCTAGCCAGACTAGTATCCATCGTTCTCCGCCAATTAGGTGGCTTTAGATTTGCTAAATGTTTACGGTATACCTGCAAACATTTACTCAATTCCACTGATCCCAGGGTTGTCATCGCCAGACAGTCCAGCGTCCGAAGAAGCCTTACTGCCTACAGGAATGCTGGTGTCGACGGCGATCATCTCAGCTAGGATGTCGAGGACGGGCTATAGGCTATTAGTGGAATTTTGAACATGTTCAGGAAAGGTTGGTATACCTTTGGCACGGTTTTATCGTAGATGTTAATCAATTCCCGCGGGTTGGGATAGACTTTCAATGCACGATAGAAACAGAGGGCTGCTTCAATATTATCTGCACCTACGCAAAGATTAGCCACACCAACCTCTACACTCGGCACATGAGGTGCATTGGACAGAATATCCATACCCTGTTGACAGAGCGACTCTCCCTGGGCAACCTCCTGCATGAAATAATGCTCCACCTCTTCTGGGTCTTTGGGGAAGCCCTCTTCATTCGCCCGCGCTACAGCGCCCCGGATGGCCTGTCTCTGCTCCTTGCCCTGGGCTTCTGCCGCTTCCTTTGCGGCGCGCGCCTGGCGCTTGGATTCGCGTTTCAATTCCTTGCGGAAATTGGGGTCGGTCCGCCGCCGATGGTCAAAGTAGATGGCGTATGCGACAAGGCCAGTGACGACGGTGCCGGCGGTGATGGCAGCAATGGTAGAGGGTCTTAGTGACGACGCCATACTGCGGGGGAGTTGGGTATAAGGATCGCAGGCGTCTGTGGTGGTTCTGTAGAGGAGAAGCAGGCACACGGGAATTAGGTGGTAAAAGCGACGAAAGAAACTGAAGTGGTGATGTCGAATGGGGTCCGAGCCAACGAACTTTTGCAGGGAAGCCACGGCACGAGCGCGGGCCCGAGCTTTCACGTCAAACGTTACGAAGCTCTTGAAGTGTGCCACGTACAGCGGATCAATCACCTATCAGCCAGTTCGCCAGAGACCGCAAGCCCGCGAATACTTGTATAGTGACAGCACCATGTCGGAGGAAAAGAGTAAAGGAATCTCGCTGCGCAAGAAGTCCAAAGAGAAGCGCCCCAAGCCCGGCAAGAACAAGGAAATCAATGTTAGCGCTCCGCGACAGATCAGTGGTCCTATGCCCGCCGGCCTTGCTGCAGCGACACTCTCAAGCTCTGGACGGCCTTCTGTAGAATCAAACAGATCCGGACAGAAGCTCGATGCACCCCGGGAGAGGCCGCAACGCTCAGACAAGACCGCCGATCTTGTGAAACGACGATACTCGCAAAAGCTACAGTTGCCGACCGACTTTGGAAATGGCGAATTGGGTGCGCTGCCTCAGATTCCCAGCCAGTACAGGAATCCCCCACCACCGAGTCGGGACGGAAGGCCTCCTGGGACCTCTGATGGGCCGAGCCTCAAGGTTGACATGAATGCGTTGCGGGACCCCAACCTTAGGCCGGAACAATGTGAGTGGCACTCGGCCGTTTGGCGGAACAATCTTTGATATGAGGTATAGATGTTGGTAAAATCCTTGCAGACGCCTCCGAAGGCGACATTCGCCGTTTTGAGGAAGACCTTCGCAGGGCGAAGAAAGACACCTCCCAGCAGCTTCAAAACAACGTATATCAGAACCGCACACAGTTTATAAAAATCAGCAAAGAAGCTGAAAAGCTCAAGAGCGAGATGCGCACACTTAGACAACTCATGTCTGAGTTGACAGGCACACTGGGTCAGACTGCGTCCGCGGCGGGTGCGAATGGGGACGCAATAACGGCTCGGAAACAAGCGAACAGAAGCTCCGTCGCAAATTTGGAAGCACTATGGAATTCGCATCTGCAGGAACTATGGAAGAGAGTTGAGGGGTCGCAGAAATATCTGCCGGCCATACCTGGACGACATATTGTGTGGGAATCGAGGAAGTGGGTTGAGTTGAATGCTGCGACATGGAAAGCTCGAAGACGTGTCCACCTTATCTTGCTAAACGATCATTTGATGATAGCCGTAGAGAAAAAACAGCGGAATGATGCAGTTAGTCAAAGCTCACGGGAAAAGAAGAGCTCAGGGAAGGAGCTGGTGGCTCAGAGATGCTGGCCCCTTCAAGATGTCCAGATCGCAGACATATCGGCACGCACCCGACCCAGTGGTCAAGGGGCAAATGGCGGCTCAGAAGCCATTAACATTCGAGTCGGGAGCGAATCCTTCACTTACTCAGTGTACCAGGGAGATGCCAGCGAGAAGACTACCATGCTTAGCACCTTCCGAAAGGCACTTGAAGATCTACGAAAAAGTCAAGAGGCCGAAAGTGTAGAAATGGGCAAAGCTCAAGACTCCGTGAACTACTTTGCCACAAGAGATCCGAACATCTTGAAGAAGACGAATCTAATGGAGAGTCTCTCAGACAACGTTGCCAACAACCGGGCCAGTATGCTCTTCGATGTAGACGGAACACAACAAAATATCCGATGGGTCGAAGGTCAGCTAGATGACTTGGACATCGAGATTGCCCTGCAACGCTTCGAAGATGCCGTGAAGAAGGTGGAGCGACTAAAGGCCTTAGCCAAGAATATTCGTGGGAATTCCATGGCCCAGGAAATTGTGACTTTCAAAGTCAACGAGCGTGCAGCAAAGCTTGCGAACGTTCTAATTCAACAGCTTGTAGAGAACAATAACTGGATCTCATCAGTTAAGAAACATGTCACCTGGGTAGTGCGGCTTGGATTCGAAGATCGTGCTCGTGAGGTGTATCTCGATGCCCGCAGTGAAGTCATTAGAACTCGTTCAAGGTATGTCCTTCACATTACCCAATACCATTATAACTCTCCCATTTACATATGACTAGGCAATGCATTTTTGAAGGTAACCTCCCGGATTACATCTTTCAGATCTCCTTCATCTACTTCACTATCATCAAGAACACAGTCGACATCTACCAAAAATGTTTTCCACAAGTGCTAATGTCGGCCTGCGTAAAATGGGCAAAAGAGCACGTCGATGCTTTCAACGTCATTCTGGCGAGGCAGCTGAGTAGTGTGGATCGAAGCAGTCCGCTGTGGATGGAATGCATGGATCAGGCTCATGATCATGCTGCTATGTTGAGGGATGTTGGATTTGATTTTACAGAGCTTATTGGAAAAAACTTCGAGGTCTTGGTACAGAAGCCAGTTGGGCTTGGGGTTGTGACGTGAGTAATGCGTTGGACGTGTTGATTTCTGTATACTTGAATATATTATGTTTATTCGTCTGTGTCGGTTCCCATGTTATTTTATTGCTGTTACCCTTTTTCCTCGTCTGATGAACATTTTCAGGAGATTAAAAGTAAAGACATTTAGTAAATATAGTACTGATAAGTAGGAAAAATTGGCAATAAGGTGTTCACTAATTGGCAGGCCCAAAATCTCCCAAAGCAGCAAGGTGTTTGCTTAACCTGCGGGTGAAGGTATAAGCCATCCACCGTCCTTTTGTCCATCATACAGCACTCTTTCACCCTAGTCTTTCCTCTCTATCACCCCACTTTACTCCGCTGGCCCATGTCGTGTTTCTATAGGCAGTTCGCGCCAAGAAATAGTTTGTCTGCTCTTCGTTGACGTTTCGTCCTCCACGTGGACATACTTCAAGTCGTTCGTCTGCCGCACAACCCAAAACTCTATTTCTTTTACACAACACCATCAAGCTTCCAACTCAATAGCAAGTGGGTACTTTCTGTTACAAGTAACCCTTTTGAGTTATAGATATCCATCGACATATCATCAATATGCCTACCGATGAGGAAAACGTGCAGTACCTTTACTTGGTCCTCACTGCTGGAGGTACACCAATTGTAAGATTAATCCTACTTAGCTAGACCCTAAGTGACAGGTTACCACCTTTGAGCGAGCACCTAGAAATTCAACACGACACACAAGTTGGCAGGTGATCAAGAATGAGAAAGCTCTTAATAGTACTCCATCTTGGTGACTGGAAAGAATGGATCAGCTCGCTCAAAGGTGGTAAATTCTAGTCTATTTCGAACGTATACTGATGACAAGTCTATAGATCGACTTCGCTGCTGTTGGCAGGGCACTCGACCGTAAGTAACCCTAGGCGTAAGACACTTCAGTGAAGTGCTGGAGAACCAAACTCACCTTCTAAAGCCCGCTATATCTACCATCAGTTCCTTTTCCTTTTCTTTCCTTCACTTATTTCTGTCCCACCTGAACCAATATTGATTACGTAGCAGTAAAGACAGGTGCAGTCTCTAAACGCTGGTCGCGCCTCAAACAAGCCATGAACAACAACAAGGCTCCAGGTCCAACCACTTACCAGTTTCTCTGGCTTTGCGTCAAGCACTCGACCCGTGAGAAGGTGTCTACTCCCTCTCCCTACCAATTTTCACCCTATTAACCATTACACCGGCTCTAGACTGGGCCCAAATCGCTGCAAAATGCAACACCACAGCCGGCGCAGCCTCAAAACGCTACTCTCGCATGAAGCAAGCTTTTGAATCTTGCACTATCGCAGCTCTAGCGCCTAATGTGAAGAAGAGCGATGAGATGACGAAGGTTAGCCCCGGAAAACGCAAGCGTGCTACTCCCAAGGAGAAGGTCGCCGACAAGATTGATAGTCAAGAGGATGAGAACCAGATCAAGGTCGAAGAGGGTTCGCCGAAGAAGCGTGGCCGTGCTGTAGCAAAGCCTCGCGCCGGTGCTCTAGCAAATTTTGGAGTTAGGAAGGAAGAGGAAATGGGGGGACTGACCAGTGTGCCGCCGACGGAAGCCACCACGATCATCAAGGTGGAGGGTGGGACTGGAGACGAAGATTACTATGCGAAAGAAGAGTTCGTGGGTGGCTGCGAACTTAGAGATGCAATCGAGAATGAGAAGGTGGTTCAGGAGCGTATGTGACCTTGCTTTTTCTTTGCGTCTTTTGAGATTCTATGTGATTGGTGCTAACATATGAAATTTAGGTGTCTCAACTTGGCTTGCGGATATCTGAACGATTCTCCTTTATTGTTAGCTACGTTGGTTTTCGTAGGTCTAACAGTGTCGGACAACTCATCCCACAATATCTTTGCCTTGTTGGCACCCTTGTGAATGGTCTGGGTTTATAAAAAACTTGGATCTAGTAATTAACGCTTGGGGCCTTGCATACCTTTCCTCAACTTCCACTATTTTAGGGATGTCTACTCAAGTTAGCATCAAGGATGAATTAAAGTAACTGGGCTACAGGCATCATGCCTCAAAATGAGAGCTTTTCACAGTAACACTCGAGAATGCATGCCAAATAGTTACATTGAGGAAGTTTTTTTGGTATATCCTTGGCCGAACGCCGACGCTATGCAATACATCAGACCCCAGTCTAGATTGCGGGACCGAGTGCTTTGAGATTACTCTGTCATCTCAATGTCGCGCTCAAGACTTTTGTTTTCAGTTTCCAGTGATGTCTGCCCCTGGATCTTCGCCTCAATAGATTCTAGTAGAACCTCTTTCAGCACTGTTAAGCTCCCCAATGCCGCATGTGTAGCTCCCTCAATCAACTCTTCCAGTTCTGTACCCACATCCCCCTTTAACCAAATCTCAGTGATCTCATCCCTTGCAGCTAAATAACCCACTGCACATGCGGCAACGATATGCTGATGCTCGGCTGGACACGGGTCCAACACCCTGACCAATGTGTCATTGGGGCCCCGAACGATGGCTGCAACGCCACCAGAAACAACGTCAACACAGTCAATACCCGCATCTGCGATCGCGGCACCGGCTACTGTGATGCATCCGGCGAGAACATTAAGGGCGCCCCAACCCCCTCCACCACCATTCGTAGCCCCATCGCCCCACCACGCGTCCTCGTCACCTTCTAGCACTGTGATTACAACTTCGACCCCAGACTTAGGCCAGCGTTCCCCGATAATTACACCTCGTAGCGCAGTTTCCAAATGTACACCCAGATCCCGTTCGAGGCTATCCCTAATGTAGCCTCGTCGGGCGCGAGAAGCGAAGGGTGCGAATTTTACAGTTGTGGCGAGAAGGAGGGTGGGCGAGAAGGGCGCGGAGCGTGGGAGCGGTTTGGGCCCTTGGATCGAGGCAGTTATCTTGAGTGAAGAGGTCGAGGGGATCAGGGAGGTTGGTGTGGTAGTGGGTGGGAGAGGGATCTCGAGGTAGGCAGAGCCAGAGGCAGAGGGTATTATAGAGGTTTGAAGGACTGGGATTTATCAGTAACCAAAGACTTATAATTAGAGCAGGGGATTGAGGATTGTGGGAGATATTGGGCACAGAGATTGTAGAAGCTCGTCAAGAATACACAACATTCATAGGTGCTGTAAAAGTGTAGCTTGCTGAGTACTCACAGAGCTTGCGGGGTTCATTGGAATCTCTTGTGCGTTTTGGGCGCAGCGATGGAAGATATCCGGCCTCTTTTACAGTCCTCGAAAAGATTGGAGCTGAAGTCCCGCCACTTGGGGCATTTATTCTCCTCCTATCCGCGTTCATCGCGTTTGTGTTGTGGATTGTCCGAATGTAGGTTAAAAATGTTCGACGATGAGGGCGCGCCAAGAGTTCAGGTGCTAAACTCCCAATTAGGACTAGGCTAATTTCCCTTACAAACTCAAAATTTCTGTTCGATTGTCAAACTTCCATTCTACACTCACACACCCACAACCTACATCTCGCGCCCACAAGGTACGCTCCCTTCCCTCTCATTTTATGATACCTTGCTCTTATGATTGATACTTTCTGATTGTTTCTGCGATCTCATGTGAGCAATAACAACATGCACCACCGTCTGACCCATATTCAGCCTTTTCGTTGTTCGATATCATCAGTTTGAGAGACAATAAGCTTACTGTCCTACAGGCATCGTGCACAACTAGATGTATAATTATGTTGTATGCAATAAATGATATATTGTCCCTTCTCAGCGAACGCTTTATCACCATCACGAAAAGTGCCAACCACTGGCGAAGACAATAGTTATTAGTAGGGCTAAAATGGTCTTGTGGCCTTCGGCCTGGATAACTATAGCCACCCGAGCGATTCGCTCGACGTAGATGACACAAAAAGAACTACATGGCTTGGTTAGCCGATACGATTGACTGGCTCTCGGTACTAACGATGTGTCATGGTTGACGAGGTCGCTTATTCTTGTACGGCCTGAGCAGAGTAGAAACATAAACCGGATGACTTTGGGATGGTCCTACGGCCTCATAATCCGAGTCCGGATTTTCCAAACCCAATAATTTGTCTGAAGCACATGGTGTCTTGGCGATCTGCATCCTAGTTTTGACTGACCAGGTCCAGTTCATGCAGGTGTTGCAATTGACCCTAGTAAGTAAACTTCTTGACCTTTTTTGTTTTGCAACACACCCTAGCTTTCATGATGATTGTATCATTTTACAGTTCTGCTTCTGAACTTTCTTGATGACAATTTATACCTTACCAATTTTTTCTGATTATTGCTACTTCACCCTCCTACAAAGACTTCGGTTATGACGCTTATATTGACTGATGTTCTTCAGGCGCTTCACGTTCGAACCAAGGCAATCTACATATCCTTTTCACCCAGGTAAGCCCGAGTCTTTCTTCTTTTCTCGCCAGGATGAAAACTTAGCATATCCATTCAATGATTCCTCTGCCGCCGGGTCGCCCTCCCGCACTCTACCAGTCTCGGCTGGGATGACGAGTTGTGGAGTTTTGCTGAAGGCTTGTCCGACGGCGTGTGATTGCGGTCTTCGAGCCAAAGGTTGGGGTGGTTCGTCTTGGACTCTCTTGACCCGCGGCCGGTGGCGGAGCATGACTATATCGGCTTATCTGAGCTTTGAATTTCTACCTCAGTGTCGGTTTACTGTATCTCGCGGATGCTGATTCAGCCTGGACAGGATCTCAAGCTTTCTCGCGTCCGCCAGCAAGGGTATGTATTGGGGGGTAGCGAACGGTGGAAGAAGCAAAGGACTGTTGTCTGATCTGGCAACCCAATGACTATATAGAGAAATTACATGACACTCTAGCCCAATGCTCCTTTTGCTGTGATGACACGGGGCCCATATGTGCAAGGGGTCAGCATTCCATGATACAGCTACTCAGCGAGCTGATACGCGAAACATTGCAAGATAGGGGACTTCTAATTTCGGAACCAACCCGAACTGCAATAACCAACCACGCCCTGGCTGTCGTGCCCCAAGTTGCAGTTTGCACTCGTCGCGCAATTCCCGGAAATTCGTTCCTTTTGGTGACCTCATGTTAGATCTCAGCAGTCAAGCTCTGAAACGTCGATGCTAGCTGTCTTGGCACACTCATCAGCTCCGGCGTCCACGCTGCAGTGTGCACCTCTTCCAGCAACGACTCAGACACAGCGCCCTGCTTCCCGACCTCTGAGTGCAATCCGCCCCTAGCGCTCCCTCGTGCTGTGAGTCGTCACATCTGTGCCGCCCGCGCCACCAGGGCTTTCGTATACCAAGTACCTATCCAGACACCTTCAACGGTGGCCTCATTAGCGAAATAAGTCGCCAGCCAAGACCGTCGAACAGAACACCTCTTCCATTGACCCATCTCGTCCTCTCCCGTCGTGGCCGTCGCCGCCATCAATTCAACCGCCGCATCCGATTTCGAGTCTTCGAGGCCAGTCGTGGAATTGTCGCGACTTGTGCTGTGCTTCCGTCATCTGGCGGGTCGAAGGTGACCGGGGTGCGTTCAAGGGATATCTCAGGGCGACCCGACTTCTCCGCACACACCCCTCTGGATGCTGCCCTTACATTCATCGTCGCCTAAGGGGAAAATGCATCGCCATGTCTATTCCAACGGGCATGCAGCATATCCGTCCATGGGCGGAAGCGGCACCTTTTCCATCCAACCTCACAAGTACGTCCTGTGACCGCCATCTACAGCATGCCTCTCCCGCCGACGTGCCCGCTGATTCTTCCCTATCACAAACACTCGCGGCGACACAATGCTAACTTCCATTGCTGCTGCAGATTCCAACCTCGGTCACAGCCTAGCCTGCGGCGGCGCAGACAGCTAATACAGCGGATTCTGGCCGCGGGCTCCCTTTTCTTCATTGCCCTTTTCTTCTTCTTTCCCAACCTGCGACCGAACTTGGGTTCCGGACCTCTCGGTTTCTTCACCTCATCCGAGGACACACAGCTGGAAACCGTTCGATACTACGACCTGAACAATGTTCAGGGGACCGCGAGGGGGTGGGAGAGAGAGGAGAGGATATTACTATGCGCTCCTCTACGTGACGCATCACCACATCTCGACATGTTCTTCGGCCATCTGAAAAATCTCACCTATCCCCACAATCTGATTGATTTAGCGTTCCTCGTCGGCGATTCCAAAGACAACACGATCCAAAAATTGTCCGACAATCTACGCGACCTGCAGGCCAATCCAGACCCAAAACAACGGTTTGGCGAGATCTCGATCATGGAGAAAGATTTCGGGCAAAAGGTAAACCAGGATGTCGAGAGCAGACACGGGTTTGCGGCACAGGCCGGTAGACGGAAATCTATGGCCCAGGCCCGTAATTGGCTCCTCAGCGCTGCTCTACGGCCGACCCATAGTTGGGTATACTGGAGAGATGTTGACGTTGAAACGGCACCATTTACTATCTTGGAGGACCTAATGCGACATAATAAAGATGTCATTGTTCCAAGTAAGGCACACATCACTACAAGTTCTATACTGCACAGTCTAACAATCGCTTCTAGATGTTTGGCGGCCGTTACCGGACTGGCTTGGAGGAGAACAGCCATATGATTTAAATTCGTGGCAGGAATCTGAGACGGCTCTAGCCCTGGCAGATACTCTGGATGAAGACGCTGTTATTGTAGAGGGTTACGCAGAGTACGCTACCTGGCGTCCCCATCTGGCTTACTTGCGTGATCCATACGGCGACCCAGATATGGAAATGGAAATCGACGGTGTCGGAGGTGTCAGTATCCTCGCGAAAGCGAAGGTGTTCCGCTCTGGAGTCCATTTCCCTGCTTTCAGCTTCGAGAAGCACGCTGAGACCGAAGGATTCGGAAAGGTGAGTGTATCCATGTTAATTAGAGATTCTCAGTGCTAATATGTGCCTAGATGGCCAAACGTATGAAATTCTCCGTTGTCGGTCTTCCGCATTACACAATCTGGCATCTTTACGAACCTAGCGTTGACGACATCCGGCATATGGAGGAAATGGAAAAGGAACGCAAGGCTAAGGAAGCCGAAGAAGCGGCTAAGAAGGAGAGATTAGACAAGATCAAGGACACGTTCGATTCTAAGTCTAGCGACTGGGAGAAGGAAAAGGCCAAAGTGCAAGATTTGGTCCAGCAGGAGAAGAATGAGGCCAAAGAGAAGGAAAAAGAAAAAGAAAATCAGAAGGAGAAGGAGAAGGAGAAGGAGACAGAAAAAGAGAAGGAAAAGGAAATGGGGGCCTCGGAGGCCAAAAAAGATTCTCAGAAGGAGCCAGAGAAGGCGAAAGAGGAGTCCAAGAAGGAAGGCGAATTCACGGAGCCTGAGAAAATTCACAACGTACGAGGAGTGGACGAAAAGATTAAACCTCAACCACCACAGTGAGTGGTCCTTACCCAAAGCTTTATCTAATGGTATTATAGCTAATGGCAACACTAGACCGAGGAACGAGGCATAGGTATAGGCTCAAGGTCCTTAAAAACGGCTTTCATGACCTCCATTCGAGACTGAGCGTCTCCTAGCGTCGGCATATCGACTTTAATTCACCATGTATGGTCTTTCTGTGCACAGTATCCACCATCGTTGTGGCTTTCAAATATTTGGAGACTTCGAGTGGGATTACGCTGAGTCGGTCTCTCTCGCTGGACAGGGTATCCATTAAAGAGCGTTCATGCGAGCTTTTCGCGTTTATAAGGGGCGTTTTGGCAGGCAGTTGGAAGGTTGTGGTTTGTATATATTATACACTAGAAAGCTTGCATCAAGGAATGTCTGGGAGATATAGCGTTGCGCTTGTACCAATATTAAGCCATTGAACTTCACAAACCAGGGCAACCGCACCTCATACGCCCTCTTTGAGGAGTGCCGCCTCCATATGCCACTTGGCATGATGGTCCTTGTTGCGTAGTCAGCGACTGTCGGCTAGGGTGGCCTTTCCTGTGAAACACGATCGACATCGGCTTGGCGCTCGCCATCTCGAATGTAAAAGTCGCTGGCAGCTGGATTGTTGATGCCTACCATTCCGGCTCCCCTCCCGTAAAGGACACATTCACGACAGAGTTATCTCTCCTTTCGAATACCCGTAACATTTTCAGGCAACCATTTCCATAAGCATGCTCTTCACTCATCGAGTTTGCTGATCTGGACATGTAGACTTGGTGACCCCGATCGCTCTGCAACCCACCGCTTTTCAGAAGAACAACCTCGCTTGCGAAATATATCCTTGATAATGTCGAGCAGTGAGAGCGAAGATGCTGCAACGGATACGTCGCAAGATGTGACCGCAAGCGCAAGCTTCGACCCCCGACCCATCTCCGTCGCAGTCAATCCAGTAGCTCTTGTGGTTACAGAATGTATAACAGTCACCTCTGCAATGCGCAAGCATGCCCGCTGGGCACATTCCTCGGTGTCAGCTATCCTCGGAGGGTCGTCACACAAGACGCCGACCATACAGAAACGCGATAGATCTGGACAAGGCATTGTCAGCGGAACCGGAGACCAGGAGGATGCTGTCCCTAGCAGATGGGGACTGAGAGGGAAGAAGGGCAAGAGCATGCAGGACAACCCTCTGATGTCGGCTTTTGCCCGCCTCCGGAGTGATCTCAAGGGATGTAAAGGTAGGTACAATTGCCGACTCGAATCTTGAGTTTTGCTAATGCGGTGAGAAGACATCAGGACCTTCCATACTCCCTCCATGCTCCATCCCTTCCTCCAAGTGATCCGCTCCTCTTCGACTTCTGCTCCTATCACATCGCTCGCTCTAATCGCCATTACCAAATTCCTATCATACAACATCATAGGCTATGATTCTCCACACCTCCCCGAAGCTATGCAACAGCTTTCCTCCGCTATCACGCATTGCCGCTTCGAGGCCAGTGACTCTGCCGCAGACGAAATTGTACTTCTCAGAATACTGAAGCTCATGGAGGGCATGATTTCTGGGCCTGGAGGGGAAGTGCTGGGCGACGAGAGCGTGTGCGAAATGATGGAGACAGGGCTGAGCATGTGCTGCCAGGCCAGATTATCGGAGCTATTGCGTCGATCTGCAGAGATCGCCATGGTATCTATGTGCCAAGTCATATTCAAGCGATTGAAAACTTTGGAGATTGAAGCGCCAGATGAGCTGAATGCATTGGATCAAGAATTAGAGGAGGAAGATAAAGATGATGCTTTGAGGATGGATCCTTCTATGAATGGAGAGACTATGGGAGGGCCAACGAAAGTCGAAGACGGCCAGCAGCCCAATGGTTCAGAAAAGGGCCATGAGGATACTGACAGCAATGCCCCGAACCCCGCGAGCAGCACATTGGATCTTCCAGCAACCACAGAGCCAGCTCAAGCGCAGGTTCCTGCAGAAATTAAACCCTATTCCCTTCCCTCAATCCGAGAACTGTTCCGTGTATTGGTTGACCTATTGGACCCTCATGATCGACAACATACCGATACCATGCGTGTCATGGCCTTGCGAATTGTAGATGTGGCCCTCGAGGTCGCAGGCCCATCTATAGCGAGCCACCCAAGCTTGGCGAACCTAGCGAAAGACACACTATGCCGACATCTCTTTCAACTGGTCCGGTCAGATAATATGGCGATTTTGAACGAATCGCTCCGCGTTGCCGGTACCCTGCTAGCGACTTGCAGAAGCGTTCTAAAGCTACAGCAAGAGCTATACTTGTCGTATTTGGTAGCATGTCTTTTTCCCCGAGTCGAGATTCCATTGGAACCGGGAATCGAACCATCATTGTACGAAGGTGTACCCCAAGCACCAAGCCTCGTCAAACAACCACCACAGCAGCAAAGTAATGCGAGTGGTCGCTCGACCCCCGTGCCCGTAAAAGACCGCCAAAAGCTTGGGCTAGAGGGTGGTGCTCGAAAGCCTGATGCTCGGGAGGCTATGGTTGAAAACTTGGGTGCACTGGTCCGGATTCCCTCTTTCATGGTTGAGCTGTTTGTCAACTATGACTGTGAGACTGATCGGGGAGATGTGTGCATGGATATTGTTGGGTTACTCTCACGGAATGCATTCCCAGATTCTGCTACATGGAGCACTGTCAATGTTCCCCCACTATGCTTGGATGCCCTACTTGGATTTGTGCAGTCCATTGCAGATCGATTGGATGACAAGCCAGTTACTGAGGGTTACCCGAGTGCAGACGTACTCCGCGAGCAACGAGCGCGGAAGAAGACCATCATTCAAGGTGCCGCGAAATTCAATAACAGTCCCAAAGCTGGGATAGCATACCTGGCGTCACAAGGCATCATCAAGGACCCCGACGATCCTGCATGTATCGCGGAGTTTGTGAAGGGCACCACGCGAGTAGACAAAAAAGTGCTTGGAGAATTCATCTCCAAAAGGTCGAATGAAGGAATCCTGAGTGCTTTCATGAAGCAGTTTGACTTTAGGGGTCTAAGAGCCGACGAGGCCCTTCGGCAGCTCTTGAACTCATTCCGTCTACCCGGTGAATCTGCGCTCATTGAACGAATCATCACCGAGTTTTCTGAGCAGTACTTCAACGTGGTAAAGCCGGAAGGAATCGCCGATAAGGACTGCATCTTCGTCCTCATATATGCCGTCATCATGTTGAATACCGACCAGCACAATCCAAACCTGAAAGGAGCGAAACGCATGGCTGTTGAGGATTTCTCAAAGAATCTTCGGGGGGTCAATGGAGGCAAGGACTTTGAGCCTGAGTACCTGCAAGCCATTTTCGATTCCATCAAGACGCGAGAGATTATTCTTCCCGAAGAGCACGACAACCGACATGCCTACGACCATGCCTGGAAGGAGCTTTTGATGAAGATCCAATCTGCTTCGGATCTGGTCATTTGCGAGACGAACATCTACGATGCCGACATGTTTGCGGCTACCTGGAAACCCATTGTCGCCACCTTGTCCTATGTCTTCATGTCGGCTACCGACGATGCGGTGTTTTCTCGTGTAGTCACGGGCTTCGACCAGTGCGCCCAGATTGCTGCCAAGTATGGGCTGAGTGACGCGTTGGACCGAATTATCTCGTGCCTGTCGTACATTAGCACACTCGCGCCCGATCTCCCGCCTAGTACGTCTCTAAACACCGAGGTCCAGGCAGACAAGAAGAGCGTGATGGTCAGCGAAACGGCGGTTCGATTTGGCCGGGATGGCAGAGCGCAGTTGGCCACGGTGGTTCTGTTCCAGGTCATCAAGGGCAACGAAGCTTCCATACGGGATGGATGGAACCATGTAAGCAAGGCTCTTGTGGACGTGATGGATTGAATTAGTTCACTAACAGCAGCAGCTCATCCACATCATGGTCAACCTCTTTGTCAACTCTCTCATTCCTCCGTATTTCCTGTCCTTTCAGAAGACGCTAGCCCTGCCTCCCATACCACTGCAGAGTCCGGCCCAAGTCATCGACCGCGCAGAACGACCGGCGGATACGGGCATATTCTCGGCACTGACGTCTTATGTGTCCAGCTTTGCAAACGATGAGCCGCCAGAGCCGTCTGACCAGGAGATTGAGTATACGCTGTGCACGGTCGACACGGTGAAGGAGTGTCACTTTGAGGACATTCTCGCAAACATCAGCCAACTGCCGGTGGAATCGTTGCGGTCGCTACTAACGTCTCTACTTGAGCAGATACCCGAAGATGGGTCGCCGAGGGTGATTGTGGTCAAACCGGAACTGCCACCGCCATCGACGGCGGCAAGTCCAAGGCCAAACGGCGGCAAAGCGAAGCTCAATCGGCCGGCCTATGACCCAAGCCTGGTGTTTGTGCTTGAGCTGGCAACCGTGTTGGCCCTACGGGATGAAGAAACGGTCAAGGAGCTGGCCAAGGATGTCACGGATGCTTTGGCAAGCGTGATTCGAGATGCGTCGAAGCTGCATCCGGTCGTGATTGCACGATCCGTGTACTATCTCCTGAGCCTCCTCAAGGCCAGCAACGACTTTGACTTCATCCGAGCCCCCGTGCTCCTTCACACCTTCTCGAGCTTCGACGCGGAACTGCTGAAACAGTGTGCACAGCCGCTCCTAAAGGGGCTCTCGGATTGCTGCAAAGGACCGAATGGGCTGCGCAGCGAACTGGCCAGCTCGCCCGACTTCTGGGCCATTCTCAACACATTATTTCGGGTGCCGGAGGCGGCGGGAGATGTCTTCCAGCTTGTGGAGGACCTCACTACCTCGCCACAGCCTGGGATTACGGCAGACAACTACGAGGCGGCTATTGCGCTGCTGAACGAGTTTGCGACGGCGGCCCAGGTAGGGGCCGTGCAAGAACAACGGCTGGACCAAGCAGCGCGGCGGGGGAAAGGGGGGGCAAAGTCGAAGAAGACAGAGTGCGTGCTGCTACCACTGGGCGTGGGGAGAGTGTGTGTATATGTGTACTAGGCTAACGTGAAGTAGGAGCAGCGACGAGGTGGTGGTGCGTGGCAGCAAGGCCATGGCCATTGTGTTCCAGATGTCGGATCGGGTGCCTACCTTTATTGAGCAATCGCATCTGGAGACGACCGAGGGTAGGGCTTCCACGGGGACTGAGTACGAGAGAGCATGTGCGGAGGCTGACAGAGCGTAGCGTGGACGGCATACTGGTCGCCGATACTCAAGACACTGACACACCAGTGCCTCAATCCTTGCCGCGAGATTCGGCAGCAGGCATTTGGGTCGCTTCAGCGGACTCTGTTGTCGAACGAACTGGCGTCTCCAGACCACAAGGAATGGACGGCCATTTTCAGCGAGGTGCTGTTTCCTCTGATCACGCAGCTGCTCAAGCCTGAGGTGTATCAATCGGACCCACAGGGCATGAGCGAGACGCGGGTGCGGGCAGCGACGCTGCTCAGCAAAGTATTTCTACACTACCTCGTCATGCTCTCGGACGGCGAGGTGATGTTGGATTTGTGGTTGAAGATATTGACTATTATGGACCGACTGATGAACAGTGGGCAAGGGGACAATTTGGTACGTCTTTTTTTTCCATTTCTTTTTTCCTTTGCCTTTTTCTTCTACTACTTCTTCTTCTTCTCCCCGCACCCACGCCCACGCCCACACCCTCGCCACATATATATGTATATATATGTACATGTATATGTGCATGTATATGCATACATGTGTGTGTGTGTGTTTGTGTGGCACAGTAAAAGGAAGAAAGAAAGAATGAAAGAAAAAAAGTCTAATAATATCACAGGAAGAGGCAGTGTCGGAGAATTTGAAGAATGTGCTGCTGGTCATGTCGAGCGGCGGGTTCCTGGCTCCGCCCGACGAGAAGCCCGAACAGGAAGAACTATGGAACGAGACGTGGAAGCGTATTAATAGGTTCCTGCCTAATTTCTTCGCGGAGCTGTTTCCGGAGGAGCAGAAGAAACCCAAGGCGGGGAGAGGACCGAGGGATGAGAGGGATGGAACGGAGGGTGCGGCAGGCCGAGTGGCAGCCAAGGCCGAGACGGAAGAGGGCAAGGCGGAGGGCTGATTGGCGGGGAATACTTATAGTAGAATAGCGGCTGTGTACTGTACTGTACTGTGTGTGTGTGTGTGTGTATGTGTG
>JAAZQE010000327.1:0-31424 GCA_013620735.1 Clavariopsis aquatica | reverse complement strand
GATGTATCTTGGGTATGTATAATTTCAGTGTTTAGTAAGGTGAATGGCAGTGATCAAGTTATCTTAGTGAATCTGGAGCTGCAAAGAGCCGGAGTAGATTTGGGTACGATAGATTAATTTGCTTTCATGCTGTGCTGGGATGGACGCTTCATTGATTGTCCTGATTGTACTTATTGGCGTAAATTACTAATGATTGTAGGCAGCTCAACATCTGGTCCCAAAATACCACCATCCAGCAACGCCCCCTATACATCAGCGGTGGCGGCATTGTCTGGGGTGTAGGTTGCATCCTTGGCCCCATTGTTGGTGGAGCCTTTGCTGATAGTTCAACTACATGGCGATGGGTACATACTCTATTTTCACCGATGCACTGCCATACTAAAATTCTCAGGCATTCTACATCAACCTCGTTCTCTTTGCGCTCTTCTCCCCTATTTACCTCTTCATTGTCCGTCCTCATACCCCACTTCCTGGCATCCCACTCTCCAATCGTGTGAGATCTTTTGATTACTTGGGCATATTTCTCAACTCTGGAACATATGCTACTTTTGTTATCAGTCTTACCAGTGGTGGTACTATCTGGCCATGGGTCTCGGGTCAAACTCTCGGCACCCTCATAGCATCTTTCGCTCTCCTCGTCCTATTCATCATTCAACAAAAATACTGCATCCTCACTTCACCCAAAGATAGAATCTTCCCCGCCCGTTTCCTAAAGCGCCGAACCTTCCTCCTACTCTACATTGCACAGTCGTGCGCGCAAACCTCCCTCGCAATACCTATCTACTACATCCCGTTATTTTTTCAATTCACACGCTCCGAAACGGCAGTCACATCCGCAGTCCGCCTACTACCGCTAGTGATTGCCAATATCGTCATTGTGTTCGCAAACGGTGCTCTCCTTCCCAAATTTAAGTATTACGTCCCGTGGTACCTAGCCTCGGGGGTATTCAACACTGCTGGTGGTGCTTTGTTCTTCGGAACCTTAAGTCCGAGGACAAGTACGGACGCGATATACGGATACAGTGTGCTTCTAGCTCTGGGATCAGGCCTAGTACAACAATGTGCATATAGTATCGCGTCGATTAAGGTCACAAAACCAGAACACGTCCCAGAAGCAATTGGATTTATCAACAACGCGCAGATTGGTTCGGTCGTCGTGGCTCTCACATTTACATCTCTGATTTTCCAGAATGTTGGGTTTCGGAATGTTCAAGCTGCGCTTGTAGGAACGGGGTTTGGAGACCATGATATTCGTGCTGCATTGGGTGGCGCAAAGAGCAGAGTCTTTGAAGAGGGCGGGGTTAGTGAGGAGGTAAGACAGAGAGTTGAGGCAGGTATTGTGCAAGCTATTAAATGGAGTTTCTTTCCGGTGGTATTAGCAGGTGTTATTGGATTGGCAGTCGGCATAGGGATGAGGTGGGAGAGACTATTTTGCAATGGTGGTGTCGGAGAGGGGGTGGAGAAAGGTGAAGTGGGAGATGATGAAAAGGATAAGCAGAAGAGCTAAGGCTGAGAAACGAGGAGTTGTGACCCGTATGTTAGCTTCTTTATAAACCCGCTTAAGAATGTGTGGGAAATAAGTTCTCGTAGTAGATATAGGAAAGCTGAATGGATCACAGGAAGACTTCTTCTTAATGAACTGAATTCTTATGTTATTCTAAACAAATCATAATCATTTTGAAAAGAAAGTCAGTGAAATTTCGGGATTTACCATGAACTGGGGAAATGAGACGTCTGTAGCTGGGGATACACCGAATACGAACGCAACACTAGAGCATGGTCTAGACCTAGAGACGAAAAAAAGATATGACCGATAAGAAAAATGATGTCGAACATTGAACAGTGTCCTTCTTTCTGGGCGGAACAATGACAAAGAGATTCGGGGTGTGATAAACGATGACAGACATCGAAGGATAAAATTCGACAAGTGAAAAAGACCACTGTAAAAACAGTGTCGCTATAATTGCAAGACGAAGGTTAGGAAAAATAAGACTTGAGGCATATAATGTAGGGATGCTATGATGAAACATAGGACCTAGATCGATTAAAGTTGTACGAAACTTCCTTCGAATTGTGTTCCAGCCATACTCCCCAACTCTACAATTGCCGCATGTGTGAGCTCATTTATCATTTTTACTGGAATATTTTCCGAATAAAGGGCTTTATTTGGAGGTGAAACATTGGTTGTGGTAGTGGGGAGGTTGATGATCGCAAATGGATCGGAGGATGAGGCCGTGCTGAGGTATCGTTCAAGTGGATTGGCGCTATGGTGAGTCGAGGTGGACTGGAGCGGGTGGTATAGCTGTGAACACCATAGCGATTGTGGATACTCATTTTCAAGTCGCTGATTGTGATGGCATGGGCATGGTGCTGGCGGGCTGACTGTAAGCGTGTGCATTGGGGTACGAGATGATTGACTAGCTACACTGAACTATATACGCACCAACAAGGAAGTTAAGAGAGGTCTGACAAGAGCATTCCTTCGGTGTGATGCAAGAAGATCCCCGTTTCTTGTTGGCTACGGTTGAGTTTTGGAGGTTGGGACCTTGATGTGGGTGATGGGTGATTTTGGATGGCTGGGAAGAAGGTAATGTCGTTGGGATAAGCACGGGGGAGCTATTTTCCAACATTGCGCTATAAAATGAGATGGGTTTCAAAGATACAATCAAGAATATTGAAGTTGGATTTGACACCAGTTCACTTGGGAATGGTGAGTCCTTTAAACCAAAGGACCGAGGGGCGAGGGCAACGCCTTGTTGCGGTTCGCCACACTTCGAGTATCTTGGAAATCTAGCCTTATTTGCCGCAAGGCACATATTTGGTGTGGCAAGGTAAGGGAGATATGCTCCTTGAAATCTCATGTTGTTATACACAACATTTTAGTCGTGTCAACTCGGTCAGCAAGAGTTTTCCAATATGTTGATCTTTTAACTGCCATGCAGAAAGTGAACACTGCCATTTGGAATAAATATAATGAGAAACAGTGTGAAATTACCAGCCGTGCTGGGATTTGTAGAAGACCTATAGCCTGTCGTCTTGGCTTGGTGAAGTGGCGTGTAATAATAGTCATAAACTATTGTTGGAATAACTGCCATTTGAGCGGTCAGGCCAGAAATAAACTTCCGCTTGTATATTCTACTGTCTTCCACACATCGTTTACAGAGATAGGCCGCAATGCAATCTCCCCGTTGACGTGGATTCCACTCCAGGGACGTATCGTGCGGAGAGTGTGCTTGTAAAACTAAACCGCAGAGACAACTCAGACCCGGGGATGGGTTGATGCTAATTTGCCACTGCTCTGCACCGGGATACGCCTAGTGCGGGGGCGCTGTGGACAGTTGGGTAATACTAGATCAGGTAGTGGGAATTGAATATTACACTAGAAATCTACAAAGGAGAGCCACAATTGAAGGGTGAGCAAAAGTATTTTGGGATTTTGGCGAAACCACCCAAGAATATAACAGATAACACCCCCGCAAACTGAATGGAGCGTAATGTGGGAGGGACAAGAAGGCTGAGTTCGATTGATGTACAGCGAGTTGTGCTTACGAGGAGGGACAAGCATCAGGATAATGTGGCAAATGAACTGATATTGAATGTCATGCTGCATCTCGGTAAGCCAACTGATACTGGGTTACCACTGGCTTCTTCTGCCTGAGGAGAGTTTCCCGGCTTGATCAAAATGACAAGAGCGGCCCTCGGAACGAAGAGAGCAGAAGAAATATAGGCATCAAGGAACCAGTGGCGAGGAAATAGCGCATGCCAAGCTCTTAGAGGGAAACCGTGGAACGGGAGGTTGGTGATAGAGGACAAGGCTGTGAGAACGGAAGGGGCTAAAATACGGGAAATTACTTGCAATACTCGAAATTCCAACTCCGATGACGACGTATTGTGAGATTAGGTCACAGTGGTAAATTTCTACTAACAGTGTGGTTGTGGTGCAAGGGGGAAGGGGGTATGGAGGGGATATGGAGCGGTGAAGTGGTGTTGATGTTGCCTAACATGTCACACTAAGTATGTTGGAACGCTAGGCGATATTCGTTTTAGCAGCAACCACCCCCCCGCGGAACCTCAACACCTCAGGGAGCACTCTTCTCTTATAGTTCATTTCTTTATCTCAAGGCGCCATTTTCAACCCTTTTTTCATGCGCTATGATTGCGGAGTCTGGACGGCGACAGTTGGAATGTGCGCAATCGGCCTGGTTTACTTACTAGATTGGGTCTAGCGTGGAGGAGCGCTTGTGTGCCACCTTCCACCGCCACCTGCCCACATCACCCTCCATGCTCAAACACGTGGAGTGGACGCCCGAAATAACCCGACTAGTTTGAGCTAATGGATGAATCGCCCCATCTGATAGCGGAGAAGGTGCAGGCTCTAAGTGATATTGAGCTTGCGGTGCTTCTGTGCCTTGTTGCAGACCAACACTGTATAATCGAAACTGATAACCAGGTCCTAGATGGCCTGGAGCAAGAGCTCCAGATCGTGAGTAGTCTTGTCTCGGCCAATGGGTTCAAGTTTAACTCTATCAGATTGCTTCTGACATTTTCGGGCTCACCTGCTCAGTGCTCGAATGTTCCGAGAGTACCACGTTGGATGATTTTGGGCATGGCATCTTGGTAGACAGTTCTGGAGATGGTGTTCCCATGAGTACCGGTGCGAAGTTGAAGGGCGACGTGGGTGCTTTGTTTCTTATTAGCTTTTGGACCATGAACTGTACGCTAATATCTAGACAGTTCCTCTATAGTTCCGAATCAACAAAATTCTCAGAGAAACGAACACCAAAGGCTACACGACCATTCAGTCCTTTCGACAGCCGAAAGATTGCGAATGTAGTCATTGCAAAGAATCTGAACACAGCCACTTCGCAGGTCCAAGTCCAGGCTCTAGAGGTAGACAAACAGAGGATCTTCGGCTGGGAAAGAGCTGACATTCTGGTAGCTCATGCGAGGCAAACGTAATTTCACGAGGACCGCTGTGCACGCTGCACCAAGACCTTTCATTTTCATCTCATTAAGCGTGATCGGTACGGCTCGTTTGACCACTCATCTGGTGTGACGTACAAATCTTTGTATTTGAGAAACTGGCTGATCGCAACCAGGCTGACCAATTCTTCATCTCACATAAACACCAAGTAGAGGACGGACTACCAAATTTGGAAGACCGTAAGGATAATGAGCTAGTGTCTGAGGACGATGCTTCAACATCCTCAGTCGTCCGATCTTCGCCCAATATCTTTGAGAAAAAGAACTCCTCGTCTCTTACATTCTCCATAGAAGTATTTTTTTCAAGTCCTTTTCATCATAAACACGGCTAAAATATCTTAGGAAATAACCAAATTGACAGCGCTCACCACTGAGGTCAAGATCAGCTCCGAAGTACGAGCTTACCTTCACAACATCATAGTGTTTATGAGACTACATCGCGCAGTAGCAGGGGGTATCTCCGCCATGGCGACGCTTCATTTTAATCTATTGTCCAAGTAAGCTCTTCTTAATTTTATTTTACTCTTTTCCTAAACAATTGACCCCATTAGTGCTTTAGCTCCTCTTCATGGGCTCCTCTATGTCTCCCCATCGCTAGTCGCCCTTGCGGCTCGCAAGATTTACCCGCACAGAATTACCATATCATCAGCAGAGAATGAGAGAAGTATACAATGGGGTAGTTCATTAGAAGCAGTGAAGGCAGTATTGGAGGGCGTGACCGCAGAAGATATCGTAGAGGAGGTGCTACAGTCTGTAGAAGTACCTTTGTAAACAAACCCAGGCATATATCAGGTCGCAACCCCAACCAACATACTTTGTTACTATCTCCAAACTTCGTATACATGAACGATGATTAATGTTGACTGCTGACGTCACCGGCTTTCATAGGCCTGATTGGGTAAAGCGGGGTAGTACTTTCACGAGCTTTGTACCCCAATCTTGAATTCCGAGACGCGTTTGCCTCTTTATTTTTCAATATCCTATTCTTCTTCATTCTTGCATTATTTTCTGCATGGCGACCAGCTACTTTGATGACTCGATTCCTGAGGACAGAGGGCCGAATGCAAACGAGGTATCACACGCCACCTTTCCCGTATATCAATGCTAACTTCCACTCTGAGGAGCAGCTGCTCAGCGACGATAAGAATAGTCTTCATAGTATCAGCAGCGGAGATGGACAGCAGCCAATGGAGGCACGTACCTATCTACTAGGTCCATATCACATGCCACCCTAACATGACAACACCAGGTGGTCTTCGAAGATGAAGGTATCCGCCGTAGGAAATCTTCACTCGTCTTGACAACCGCCCCACGACCTAATATCATGCGCCGCAAAACACAGTGCTTCGTGCACTCCTTACTAGAAAAACATGACGGGCTGCCGGTAGAGGATCATGGCACGTCGTACGAAGGACTCGCACAGGAACGAAGGATAGATAAAGACCCCCGAAGCCATGGAGAACAGGAGCAACATTCCCGGCTCCTGACCAAGAAACAGATCTCGGATATGGCGTTTGGAATAAGAGAGTTGTCAAAGAAGCTTTCCCAGATACGGCTGAAGCTTCATGTACGAAATATCTTCATCCTAGCAAAGGCTCACGATGAGACGTTGATCTCACATACCAGAGAGACCACGGATTGGTTGCTAACTAAGTATATTAAATGCAAAGTGTATGGATTTTTGAATATATTAAACGGGAGAGCTAATTAAATGTAGGTATGTGGAGCACACGTTGGAGCACAATAGGATATTTGATGCGAAGGGCCTGTTTGAGAAGAATCCTGGATACACAGGCCGGCTGAAATTCTGGACTAACGAGCTTTGTGCTGAAAAGCCTCAGAGCTTCGACATTGTCCTTGCTGTAAGCTTCTAATCACATCCTTGTAATACTGCTCACTGACCATGCAATTAGCTCGGCGGTGATGGCACAGTCCTTTACTCATCCTGGCTATTCCAACGCATTGTACCCCCGGTGCTTGCCTTCTCCCTCGGTTCACTTGGTTTCCTCACAAAATTTGATTACGGACAGTATCCTCAAACTATTTCCCGGGCTTTTGAAGAAGGCATAACCGTGTCTTTACGTCTCCGCTTTGAAGCAACCATCATGAGGTCACAAAATGGACCCAACTCCTCGCGGGACCTTGTAGAGGAGCTCATTGGGGAAGAAATCGAAGATCACCACACCCATAGGCCAGATGGCACGCATAACATTTTAAATGAGGTGGTGGTGGATAGAGGTCCTAATCCTACAATGTCCAGCATTGAGCTTTTTGGAGACGACGAATTTTTCACTACCGTCCAAGCGGATGGGATATGCGTATCCACTCCAACCGGTTCTACGGCATATAACCTTGCAGCCGGTGGCTCCCTCTGTCATCCTGACAACCCTGTTATTCTTCTTACTGCTATTTGTGCGCATACCCTCTCCTTCCGACCCCTGATCCTTCCGGACACCATAGTACTTCGTGCAGGGGTTCCCTATGACGCGCGAACAAGTTCATGGGCGAGCTTCGACGGGAAGGAAAGAGTGGAGCTGAGACCTGGGGACTATGTCACAATTAGCGCGAGTCGATTTCCTTTTCCCAGCGTTTTACCACTAGATCGGAAAAGTAAAGATTGGATTGACAGTATTTCAAGGACTTTGCAATGGAACAGCCGACAGAGACAAAAGGGGTTCAAGGAGTGGAGTTAGGTAGTGTGCGAGTGTGCAAGCATAGGATATCTATATATGTGTGTGAAGGGACCAAATAAAACACACTACTGCTCTACCATATTTAGATTTCCTTTGCCAAAACTAGATCATAGAATATACTTCAACTATGTATAAAGTATATTTAACGTGACCATAATGAACTCACTGAAGTAGACATTCCAGCTCATACGAGTCACCAAGGACGCAATTCGTATTGTCGACAAATAGTTCCTTGTCGCACAATATAGCCAATCATTTCTGAGTTTATGTAGAAACCTATTAGTTAATATATCTCTTTGCTAGCGATTGATCCGAGCTTCGGTTGATGAATTCCTTCTTGAAAACAATCGCACTCACACTCACATGTACGGTTCAATAGGTAATACGGCATTTATTACGATATACGCTTCTAATGAAGAATTGCTGGTAGAAATTTCTACTTCATATTGATATATACATAATAATCAGCACTAGGAGGACAAATTCTGTTTCTTAAATTAAGGGTATCTTGAAAGTGTAGACGGGAAAAGAAGGTTTCGTGAAATCGTGACAACATAAGTCATGGTCAAACTAAGCACCGGCAGCCTCCTCAGCAGCCTCTTTTTTCCTGATTTGCTCCTCCAACCGCCTCTTTTCAGCCTGTTTCAAACGTATCATTGTAACCTCCTCCAGACTCGGCGTCTTGGGCGAGAAGGAAAACTTGGGTGTCCCAGGTGTACCGCCGAATTCTTTTCCGAGGCCGCCATTAAAGGAGGCCCGGAAGGATTTATTGGGAGTAGATTGTGGTGTAGATGGGGCGGAAAAATTAGCTGCCACAGGAGATTTGATATCCGGCTCTTTACTAGCCCATGCAGCGGACTCGATGAGCGGAAAGTCGGCTTTGGCATCGGAGACAGCGGCGTGTGCATGATCGATGCGCGTGTAAATTATCAAGACCATGACCATAATTCTTCTGTGTTTCTCGCCAGACGGTCGAATCTTCTTATCCTTGCCCATGACCACGCTGTCCACCTTTCCATATTTCGAAAACATTTGTGAAATCTCCTCTTTGCCCCAATTTGAGGCCTCTCCTTCCCTCTGGAAGCGCACTTTGATTGTTCTATCAATTTCGGCTGTCTGCCCTGGAACAGGTGGTTTCGTCTCGACCTCGGGGCTCATTTCCATGAAGGAGGCTTCCTCTTCCTGTCTCCTGCGTTCTAGCTTTTCTCTTCTCCGCCTCTTGCCATCCTCGGCAAGCCTCTGAATCTCCATTTCATCATCCATAGGTTTCCTTTTCACGCCAGGGCCTGCTCTCTCTCGCCGCTCCAAATCCTCCTTCATCAACCGTCTTTTTCCATCCAGCAAATCATCGTTCAATTTCTTCTGTTTACGCTGTAATCTCTGCGCATCATATAACGCACGTAGCTTGGCATCCTGAAGTATGTCTCTCGCA
The DNA here is from genome assembly GCA_013620735.1 of Clavariopsis aquatica. NCBI lineage: Eukaryota > Fungi > Ascomycota > Dothideomycetes > Pleosporales > Clavariopsis > Clavariopsis aquatica. Next base: position 22,316 of record JAAZQE010000327.1, on the reverse strand, counting down.
TGAGCCAAGAGCAGGAACGTATCGGCCGCTGCGGCATTGTCCGGGTTCTTATCGGGGTGATATTTCAGGGACGTTTTGCGGTATGCGCGGTTGATTGCTGAGGCTTCAGCATCGAAGGGCACGTTGAGTAATTCGTAAAAATCAACAGTGCAGCTCTTCGCGATCTCTTGCAGATCCTTGTTTGTATCGCTCATTGTGGAAAAGGCGCGGACGTGCCGCTGTAGATTTTGGGATGTTTTAAATGATCGGGGACGGGCCTACGCTATGGGGACGGGTTTTCGCGTTGTGGTTGGAGTTTTGCGCGTTTGTTTGTAGTGGAGGAAATAAGTTGGAGATTGCCACAACAGTTACCGGCTGCAAGGCACATTGATCCGCTTTTAGCGCCTTGGCACCGGAACATTTTGCAACGTCTTGGGGAAGCTCCACCATGACTTTCACCCCGCTAATGCCAGGACTCTCTTCCCTGGCCCGTACCATCATGGCTTCCTCTCCCAAGCCTCCCGAGACGCGGAAAGTCGTCGAGGGTATATTTGGTATGTTCATTTCCAGCTGAAATTTCAAATTGTCTGTCGTTTGCACAAGACTTCACCTAGCTAATTCCTGTAGCAATCAACAAACCTCAATGGGCCTCTTCTGCAGGCGTCCTCCGGGACTTGCAAACCCACTTCCAACCTTCCTCCCTCTTCGCGCCATGGCTCGACTCTACACGAAGAACCATGACTCTCTCTAACTCGAACAAGAAACACATCCGGAGTCTGAAAGTGAAGATGGGGCATGGCGGTACACTTGACCCCCTTGCAACAGGCGTACTCATAGTGGGCGTTGGAAAAGGAACGAAATGCCTGCAGCGGTTTCTTGAATGCACAAAAACGTATGAATGCGTGGTCCTGTTTGGTGCCGCAACGGACAGCTACGATTCTGTTGGAAAGGTCGTGAGCAGAGCGCCGTACGAACACGTGTCGAAGGAGTTGGTCGAGCAGAAGCTGGAGCAATTTCGGGGAAAGATCATGCAGAAACCGAGTATATTCTCCGCCCTAAAGGTGGACGGAAAGAAAATGTACGAGTACGCCAGAGCTGGAGGCGAGGTTCCCGAAGTCGCAGCGAGACCCGTGGAGGTGCTCGAGCTAGAAATGATCGAGTGGCTGGAGCCTGGGAGCCATGAATTTGGGTGGCCAACAGAAGAGGTTGATCAGGTTCAAAAGATGGGAGCGGAGAAATTGATGGGTGTGAGGAATGAGGATAGGCGTGACCACATCACAGTAGAAAAACGAGGAGTGAAAAGGTCAAGATCACCTGAAAAAACAGTGGAGGAGCACGTGAATGAAGCCGAATCACAATCCAAAAAGAACAAAACCGATGTAGAACCATCCATGTGCAGTGTACCACCAGAAAAAAACCCAGTGCCCCCGAACGCTGAAGAAGTCCAAGATGAGCCAGTCATGTGCGACGCATCACCGACTCAAGGACAAACACCTATTCCCCAGGAATCTAAAGAGATCCCAGATGTACCAACCCAGGTCATAAATCAGGGATCAGAAGAAGCAGGAGCTGAACCTGTTCAATCACTCCCAGATATTTCAATTCCCACAAAAGAAGAGCGTATGCCCGACGCCTCTCCCTCACCACCTGCGGCCCGCCTCCGCATGACTGTAACATCCGGCTTCTACGTGCGTAGTCTTTGCCATGACCTCGGCCTTGCCTGTTCCTCCCTCGGTCTAATGTCCTCACTGATCCGGTCACGGCAAGGCGACTACTCGCTTTCTTCCATTCCCCCGACCGTCTTCGAATACTCTGATCTCGCGCTCGGCCCCAAAGTCTGGGAACCAAAGATCCAAAAACTTCTCGAGGTCTTCATGGAGAAGGAGGGCTGGGAGGCGGAGGAGATTGAAGAGGAAGAGGAGTGGAAGAAATATAGGACGGAGCATGAGGAGAGGAAAAAGGAGAATGATCGGGATAGGAGTTTTCAAGGGGGGAGAATGAAGCAAGGCGGGGCGGAGAGAAAGAGAGGGAGGCGGGGCGGGAATTCGTACAATAAGAATATGAATGGTGCGAGGAATGGTGATAGGCGAGGGGACGAGAGGCCACAGAGCAGAGGTGATGCTGTGAGTGCTCAAGCAGAGTAACCTATGCCCATCGTTACTTTGCCCAAGACGTCCAAGAATTCGAGTGCCATCCAGTTGGCACACCATGTTGCAAAGATACCCAACTTAAAAACTGATAGTTCAAACATGTGGATATATACAATCGATTCAAATAAGCTAATCTGACTATATGGTGCCCGCCCACCCTTTAAAAAACGCCATGTGTATGCATGACAACCTTGGTATCCAAAAGGAACGAGAAGATAAAACCCCACCATTCAACAAAGCCAGGCTCCACCGAACTTCTAGATTTACGCCACACTCCGAAGACTTCTGATACTATCCCTACGCCTCTCACTCCTACTGCTCCTGTTACTCCTAATACTATCCCTTCTTTGTTGAAAACTCTGTCGCTCCACATCCTCCTGTGTAAAAATCGGCATCGTCTCGCCGGGCGCAGGTCCTCCAGCATCGCCATCTTTTTTCTCTTCGTGATTGATGAATATAAAGGCTATGAACATGATTACTGCACCGACCCAGTACAATGCGCTCGAGTACTGTTTATCTAATACCATCTGCCCGACTAGACTCAGGGGAATTGTTAAGCTCAGTCCCACGGTAACGACAAGGGGCGATGTGAGGAGCATGCTGTATGCCCAGCAAAAGTCCGAGACGAGCGAGGATGCTGAGTTTATGATAACGATGACGAGAATGCGTTTTGTCGGCGGCAGTTCAAATGTCTCAATCTTGGTCAGGTGTAAGATAATCAGCCCAGGCCAGAGCAGGAGAACATTGAATAGTCCTACTAAACCGAAGAATAACGGCATATTGACTTTTGATTCATCTCCGATGCGCTTCTTCATAAACACAGCGTAAAACCCGTACATTGCTGCCGAGATAAACGCCATGGTGTCTCCAATCGCGAGCTCTCGTGGTGATTTATGCGGAAAGGAGCCCCGGTTTTCGTCGGTCTCGCCGGAGACATCGATGGAGGATATTAATATTACGCCTGCGAGAGACGCGCATACGCCGAGGAATTTACGCAGTGTGAAGCGCTCGACGCGCATCAGGGCACCACAGAGCAGCGTCCAGATGGAGGACGTAGAGGCGAGTATTGTGGAGGAGGCCACGGTTGTATATTCCAAACACGCGGCAGCGAAGTAATTCGCCAGGAACCATAGTATACAGAACTCCAGACTCAGTTTCGCCGTCTCAGCTAACGTAAGGCCTTCTTGCGCTGCATTCGTTGGTAATTCCTGGGACTCCCCCATATCATCCCCTAGCAGCATTTCCGAGGCCCCCGAGTTGCGTTCGCGGCTTGTTTTGGAGGAGATGGAGGACGACGAGGATTCGTGGTCACGGAGGAGTTTGTATCGGCCCACACGGCGCTGGAGAAGTTCGCGGAGTTGGGCGAGGACAGGTTCCCGCTTGCTAAGATTGGACCGGTCATCCCACGCATGGAATAGGAACATGGGGAGGAGAGGGATGATGAAGAAGGTCGTGTTCACATATGTCACGAAGTAGGGTTTTGAGTACGAGTCGTCCGCGAAGATTGTCTAGATTGATCTTGTCAGCATTCATTTTTGGGGGGTCCATGGGGACTAAGAGGAGATGCCAGACGCACGCTCGCGAGGAAATTAGAAGCCGTCCATAGAAACACTGTTGCCAGCAGTAGAATGATGCCTATCGTATGCCGAAACCGACTGTGGGGCTTCTTTTCGCTCCATGCGCTGACCACGCTTGCCGGTGACAGTATAGGACTGTCTATTTCTGGCAGAAATCGGCCATTCTGCGAGTCCTCGCTCGCACGCGCCGCGGCGGTATTTATGGGGGAGAAAGCCGGCGACATGGTGTTCGGTGGAGTGGGCTCCAGGAGAGCCGCAGGTTAGACGTTGAGTTGAGATTCGCGATTACGATGCGGGAGGGAATGCGTGCTGCATTTAAGGGGGCCCATGAAAGTCGGGGCCCGGTGACCACTGGACGGGCTTATTCGAGGTGGTGGTGGTGTGGCGCGTGGTGCGGCGTGGGCGAGAGTATGCGAGTGCTGTAAACCCGTGGTGTAGGTGGTGGGTGCATCGGTGTTTAACAGCTGCAAGGTTCGCGTTTGAGAATCAGACTCCCATTTGTGGCGCTCACCAGCCACGTTTCACACGTCATGCATCACCCTAACGCAGCCCAACAACGGCATTGCATACATGGCACAGGCTACTGAATGCATACGGTATTTGTGGATTCTATACTGTAGGCACCTATGTAGACAAGTAGATGATCCTCGAACCCCAAGAATGACGTAAACAGGCGATGTCCAAATCTGGCGCTCGATGGACCAGGTATGCGTGACACCAGAACCCCCGAACTCCAGCAGAAGTGAAAGCAAGACTATGTATTGAAACCAGCGGCGCAAAACCTGACGATACAGGCGTTTCGTAATTAACATGCGCAACCACCCTCGTTACCTCCAACGTCTATCGGGATCGTCTCAGGGAAGTCGGAGTTGAAGTCACCCACCTCTTCTTGGGCCAGCGCTTGTCGAGCGATAACTGAAATATTACATTAGCATATGTGTGTATGAATCGTGTATGTGTTATGCACCTTCAAACGCTTGTTCAACATTGATGGCCTCCTTTGCGCTCGTTTCAAAGTACGGGATTCCGCCTTTGGACTGACAAAAGGTCATGGCTCGCTTTGACGAGATCTGGTATGAAGATGAGCGTTTGTTCCCGGTATAAACTATGTAGAACTTACCATTCTCTTACTTTCCTCGACATCAATCTTGTTGCCGATTACAACCTGCTTTCCGTCAGTCTTGGCATCTCTGAACCATGAATACAAATCACATACGAAAGGAAAGCTCTCAGGGTCCATTGGACTGGCTTGCACCAAGAATTCGTCTCTCCAGCTATCCAGCGTATCGAAGCTCTTTGAGTTGTTGACATCATATACCAGCACGCAGCAGTCAGCGCCTCGATAGAATGCGACACCAAGCGATTGGAATCGTTCTTGGCCTGCGGTATCCCAGAGCTGGTTTTTTTTGTCAGTTACACTCCCTTCAGCTATATTCTCCAACCCACCTGCATTGTCACGAGCCGGTCATCTACTAAGACTTCCTTCGTGAGGAAATCAGCGCCTATCGTGGCTTTATAGCTTGCGCTGAACTTCTTGTTGACCTGTATTCTCTGTGTGAGCTGAGGCTGTCCTTGTGTTGTGCGAGTGGAGTTGCAAAGAATCGCGAGAGGGGTGTCCGTACGTATTGGTTCATCAAGCTAGTCTTTCCGACCCCACTGTCACCGAGGATGATGACCTGGATATGCATCAGCGATAGCTATCGAGACTTCTGCAAGCTGTAGTACCTTTAGGAGGACCTTCTTCCTTGCAGCCATGACTGTTGCGAAGTTGAGATGTGGACAGAAGATGTGGCACGGCCGATGGAGATGTGGAGCTCAGTCGTGTGTGTTGTTGATGACCAGGATCCAGAAGGCTACAGGGAAGCGATAGGCAGCAGTAATGCTGAAAGAATACGGGGCAGGTGGTGGAGGGGTGCAGGAAATGTTAGAGTCGAGCGGCGCAGCGTGGGAGGCAGGTGATGAGTTGGCGTGAGGATGTCGCTGTCGAAGCTGTGATGGTGTTGATGTCAATCGAAGCTATCCCCCGCCAAGTGCGCTACCAGCAAGCTTTAACCAATCGCAGACGTTCACCTGACCCCTCGATTTGGTGGCCTCGGAGACTAAACTTGGCTATTCCGACCAAGAGCCTCCCCTTCCTAGCTCTGCAAAGGGTGAGCGGGCTTAAAGTATGTGCGGGTAATGGAACTGCCTTTGCTCCCTCAGTATCTAGGATCCCCGGATTCGACTGCATGCAATGCCAGGAGAGCTTCGCTGTTATCTCCGATGTATCTTTGCTTCTTTCCGTTGCGCATGGGTAAACGCCCCAATCTTCCCAGGGCTTTTGCAGGTGCAGTTCGTTGCAACACGTTCGCTGGTGTGCTTGTCAAAAAAACGGCTTAGAAACGGCCCTCTCCTGTAGTCAGGGGCGGTGGAATACCAATATTCCAGAAGGCAGCAATCGTTGAACCTTAGCTTGAATATTCAATACGATGAAACCCACGCACAGGCCCATGCCTCTCTTCTTCGCACATAATTAGAATCGCTGTGCACATGGAAGATTGGAGGCTGTTGCTGGAGTTTGCATGGAATCTTACCGTACTCATTAGATGCAAGCCCACACCCACCGTCCACCAGTCCACTATGTCAAGTCGCCAGGTGCCCTCGCAGCTGCCAACATGTCGCATGGCTACTGCATTTAGTTGTAATCGAATCTATTTCGTTTACCTTAAGGTGCGAAACCGGATGAAGAAAAGCAGCCACCATCAAGCATCTCGCTCCCAGGCGTGCCAGCACGCTCCGATTAATTGCCCTTGAGTCTAAACATATCACGCAACTTCGTCGTCAACTCCTTTGCCGCTCCGGGCAGGTCGTAATCGTTCTCGTAAAGCTTGATAGTGCTTGATAATCTTAAGCAAGCGGACCGACGCGGGGGAGACGTCCAGTTGAGAGCATCTTGCATCTGGCATTCTCGCATCTCGGCCAATTAGAGCCGCGGTACCCAATCAAGCCTCAGATCGCCCGCACAAGCTTCTTCAAGCCTCGGTGGCTGCATGCTTGGAGCCTTTGTCCATTAACGTTATTATTCCTCTTCCTTGACCAGCCATCCGTGCAGCCTTCCCGCCGCGGCCTGGTTCTGGTCCCTGGTAGCTGCCTGCCTGCCGCCCAATCTAATCCCAATGCATGTCAACGTGGTTGCGACATTTTGCAGACGTACCGGTATTGCCCTGAGATGACTGGCCGGCCCACCACGGGATGATATACATCCAACCTCCCCACTGAGGTTACCCCCTTGTTTCACACGATACCCGGAAACACTGGCCAACATGATTTCCTTGGATGACGAAGAGGCGCCGCGAAGCACGCCTGGGTTACACCCGCTTCCCTATCCTGCCCTCGTCGGCGTACTAGCCCTAGGCATAGGACCGTACGTGTGCAAATGTGCCTTTTGAGGTGCAAATGCTGGCGATCAAGGCCGACAAACTCCCACGCTATGGCATTCAGCCCGGCCTCCCCATTCGCCCAAACTTATATTGCATTTTCCGGCATGTGTCCACCTTCCCTGCTCGGCATCTGCTCCACAATGGAGGCAACACCTTATCCCAGGCACGGCTTTCACTCGTTTGTGGGAACATATGGCTATCGACTGCGCGCATAAGCACGTTACTTCACACACCTACTCAATACAGCTTGGCTTGTTCAAGTGTCACCAATCGTCGCTCGACGCCAGAACGACCGCACTTATTACTTATATCATGGGCAGTAGTATAAAGCCTTGCCGTGTCCGCATCAAAATGTTGTTTCTCAGCCACTGCCGTTTGGTTCCTGTGCGACACCATGCAGTTCCTCTCTTCTATTCTGGCCTCGGTCTCCATCCTCGCCAGCCTCGTGTCTGCTGCTCCAGCCCCGGCCTCGACCATTACCCATGACAAGCGATCAGTCGTGGAGCGCGCTGGGGTTGTGTACAATGTTTTTGAGCATGCAGGTTAGCGGTCCACCTTGAATGCTTCATTGTCCCTGATATTGGGTCTAATTCATTGCAGCAACGGGCGCTAGAATCGAATTTGTCAATAACTCTGGCATCTGTGAGACTACCCCCGGCGTCAAGCAGTACAGCGGGTATTTGAGTGTTGGTGACAATATGAACATGTGGTTCTGGGTTGGTGTTTTTGGTTCGCAATATTCTTGCACTTCTTGCTAATTTCTGTAGTTCTTCGAGGCGAGACAAAACCCTACCACTGCGCCACTTGCAGCTTGGTTTAACGGGGGCCCTGGCTGCAGCTCCGTAAGTTGTTTTTCCAGTCCAGAAATACTGTTAATTCTTGCTAAGAGAATGAAAGATGATCGGTCTTTTCCAAGAAAATGGCCCTTGCAAATTCAAAGTTGGATCTGCAAACACAACACCAGTGAACAACACCAACAGCTTCAACAACTACGCCAATATGATCTACATCGACCAGCCCATTGGTGTGGGTTTCTCCTACGGCACTAATTCCGTAACTTCCACCGTGACTGCAGCTCCGTATGTGTGGAAACTAATTCAAGCGTTTTACGCCTCATTCCCTGAGTACCAGAGCCGAGACTTTGGCATCTTCACCGAATCGTATGGGGGTCATTATGGGCCTGAATTCGCCAAGTACATCTTGGACCAAAATAAGGCAAAAGCAGGCACCAAAATTAACCTCGTTGCCCTCGGAATCAACAACGGCTGGTTTGACGCGACAATACAGGAACCAGCATACGTCCAGTACTCGTACAACAATACTTACAAGCCTCTGATCACTTCTGCACAGTACACCAAGTATATGAATGCATATACAAACACGTGCTCTCCAGCTTTGAAGAAGTGTGTGAGTTCTGGCTCAAACTCGGATTGCACAAAGGCGGATAACGCATGTTACAACGCAATCGAATCTCCCTTGGCCTCAATCGCGGATTTCGACGTCTACGACATCCGTGCTCCGAGCAATGATCCCGAGCCACCACCGAATTATGCCACATATCTCCAGAGCGAGGCCATCATGAAGGCTATAGGCGCTAAAACCCAGTACCAAGAATGTCCAAATGCGCCATATAACAAGTTTGCGTCCACAGGTGATAGTGAGTCTACTCAATTCGGCAATTAGTAAATGGAACTAACATTTGATAGACCCGCGGTCCTTCCTCTCGGCCCTTAGTGAAGTCGTCACTGCAGGCGTCACGACCCTAATTTGGGCCGGAGATGCAGAGTAAGTCATACACTCATCCCCCCTATCTATTTCGTACATAACCTGACTATTAATAGCTGGATATGCAATTGGTTTGGTGTACTATCGGTCGCAAATGTAATCAGCTACTCGGGGACTAATGCATTCGCCGCGAAGTCGCTAGCACCGTACACAGTCAAAGGAAAGGAGGGCGGAACATTCAAGACTCAAGGCAACTTGTCCTTTTTGAGGGTATATGCCGCAGGACATGAGGTCATGTATTATCGTAGGTTCCATAATGGCTATGGATGAAGAGTTGTGCTAATAATGTGTAGAACCAGAATTATCTCTTCAAGCATTCATTCAAACGATGAAGAAGGGGGCTATTGCATCAACATGATTATTTCCAAGTAGAAATAGAAAACCAAGCGTTTAGTTAGTGTAGTACTTACTCATACTAGAATTAATAGTATAGAGGACCTAAACATCGCAATATAGCATTTAGTTGCTTCATCCTGTCACACAACACGTGCACCGTGAAACTTTTGTGCAGTTCAAATATAGAATACATGCTTGTACGCTAGCAGGAATGGATTCATGGCCGATTCAAACTCCCAAGTCGGCCACATATCCGTAATCTGCTACTTAGTGGGTGTGAAACTTGGAGAGCAGCTCGTTCTCTAGATTTTGTCCAGCGGCCGCCGTTTCTCTATGCCATGGATGCCATCGTACCGATATCATTTCTTGCTCGCTCCGATTGGCCAGAAGATATTACGATACTAGATAGTTAATTGCGCCATGGGCTGAGCTAGTTAGGTGCCACTGATGTGGTTGTGAATTGCAATTTTGTACCACAGCCCGACCTCAAGGTTAGTAACATGATTTGGGCCATGTGGCATCTGGTTGTGGGCGTTGGCGCTAACATATGGTGCGATGCTATAAACGCACCTAGCCAGATCTAAGAACGTGTAGTGAGAGGATGAATTAGAGCATTTTTTAGCAAAAACGGCATTGCATAGAACAAGTGAAATGGTACATGACGTGTGAATGAAGCATACGTAGGGTATTTTATTTTCGGCCTCGTGGGTGCAACTAGGCAACCCCTTTTTTATATAGAACTTATTTCGAGACGAAGTTCAAGTGGAAACGGAGGTCTCTTCCAACTTCTTCTTTGCCTCCCACTGCTTGTCCCTGCTAATTTTGTCCAAGATGGTCGCCGCGCCCTTCTCTTTTAGGATCTTCGCTACATCTCGTCCCAAGGCCTCAGCCTCTTCAACTGACTTGACTTTTCGTGCTGTCTCATACTCGACGGATTCTTTCCCGTCCACACTCACGACAATCGTCTTGAGGAACAACTCCAGTTCATCCAACTCTTCTTCCAGCTCAATTGCTTTCCCATCCTTGCCATAATCTTTCGCTGGCTCTGCTCCAGTTGCCACGCCTCGGTGCCCTTTCCACGATGTCTCCACGCCAATTGGTACACTACAACCTCCTTCCAGTGCTCTCAACAACGCCCTCTCCGCCGAACACGCCCTAGTGGTCCTCTCACATTTGATTTTGCTCAGCATTTCTATCATCTGTTCGTCGCCCTTCCGGATCTCAATTGCCAATGCGCCTTGTCCGACTGCATAGAGCATTCCCCCTTCATCACTGCTCAAATACTGGCTTATCCTATCTTCCCAACCTATTCTTTTCAACCCTGCTGCTGCCAATATTATTGCGGCAAATGGAGAGTCCTCAGCATCAAGCTTTGCAAGTCGTGTTCCGAGATTACCTCTAAGATCTGCGAATTGGAGGGAGGGGTATAGCCTTCGCAATTGTGCAGCGCGTCGGATTGAAGAGGTACCGATGGTGGAGGAGGGTGGAAGCGTAGATAAGTTCGTTCCTTTGGGGAGTTTAGGGGAGATGACAAGCGCGTCTCGGGGATCTTCTCGCTCGAGGATGGCGCCTAATGTTAAGTTGTCGGGGAGCTGTGTCGGCATATCTGTGCAGTTGTCAACACTCTCCCCCCCAAGCTATTTCCCGCGACCTATACAATACCTTTCAAACAGTGGACAATCAAATCTAGTTCTCCGGTCTCCAACATCCCCTCCAACTCTCCTGTCCACAAACTCTTCGCATTCTCGCCCTGGCTCAGCTGCTGCAAGGGCGTCACTTTATCTCTGTCTCCTTGCGACAAAACAGGGCATATGGCATATGTTCGGGATGGGTTTGCGGCTTTTAGGGCGGTTTCGACACCACGCGCTTGGATTTGAGCCAGGGTGGAGCGGCGCGTACCGATATTTATGGGGGGTGGGGAGGAGGCCATTGTGGGAAGGCTTAGATACTTGTGAGAGAGAGGGCAGTCAAGCTCGGAAAGTTCCCTGGATAATATGACTGGGAGAATATGGAGCGGGTGCTAATTGCCCTTGTGGAGATGTTGAAGTTTGGACAAATGTCATGACTGCGGATGTGAACTCTTGGTGGGCTGGCGGGGTACTATTCTCCTTGCCTATTGTGGTTAGTTCGCAAATGAGGCTACATAGTGAGCTCCCTAATTGTTCGATATATGAACAATGTCCACCCATTGTGATTTGAGGATATTTAGTTTTAATGCGCTCACCTGTGAGAAGTGGGTCTTATCAGAAAGTATAAATTTGTATATTTCTTTTATCGACTTCGCGTTCGCTCTACTACATCCGCCAGAGGCAATGCCTGCCAGTCTTGCAGGTTTTTAGCATTACCGGACCTCTAAGGCTTAGAATCGAGAATTGCCATCCTTTTAAATGCTATGGGCGCCGGAAAGGTTTAGAAATAAAAAAGATTAGTAGTACAGGTGGAAGTATCTTTATCCAAAATGTGACTAGTCGAGACAGATTGATTTCAAGTGCAATTACAATGAATAACGAGGGACTAATGCGTAGTAGGATTGATATGAAATCAGGGGTTTCTCCCTTTTATACGGAGTGTTCAGTTCTAAAGGAAGTATTTTTTGACGATGAATGACCATCAAGCGGAATGACACATCAAGTCAACTAACTATGTAGGCTGAGGCACCAATCACGAAATTTTATTCTTAAACTAATCCAAGTCTTCCTATGTTTCATGCCTTGATAGGCTACATTGAGCCTATTAACTTTCTCTAACTTGTCCCAGTGCAGCCTACAAAATTGTTTCCACTGGCGCCAGTATGTGTGATCACCCCAGCACGGGCACCATTTTTGTTGAAGACTACACGATCCGCGCCAGGGGAGCCTTTAAGATCCGTAAGAATTAATTCAATAACTCACTCAGGGAGAATAAAACTTACCACCTGTGTAGGCAGCACCGCTAGACAAGATCGGGAATTCATAATAAGTGCCAGCCACTGGGAAGTCAAAACCTTCGTAGTTGTTGTATACGTGAGGATAGGTAGATCCCCCAGCAGTTCCACCTTGCTTCACATAGTTGTATCCAGAGTTGACTGCAGCAGTGACCTTGGCAGAGGTGTAGCCTTCGATTTCCATCAGTCATGTTGTAATCCCACAGACCTGGTAGAGAGACTTACACACTGAGCCGCAGGTGGTGAAACACTGTCTAGCTTCGAGATAGTTATCAAGAGGAGAGGTGCTTACAACGCTCGTTGGGAGAGCGAGGGAGATGGGAGTCAATAGGAACAGAAGGGCTGAAAGGAGCTTCATGATGTCGATGCTTCGAGTAGACAATGCCTAGAAAAGTATGGTGTATTACAAAGCGGAGACTGAATAGAACTCTTTGACTTCCCGCTACCTTCTAAACCCGACATTAGGAACTTGAAATAGCATTTATACACTTCCACTACCTGTAAATTCCCCTCGGTGGGCTCCGATAGTTCTCATTACTGCCCTTGGCGATCAAACATAGTTGATTAATCTGTATGCAGGACAAGCAAAATGGTCGGTAACTCTAACCTAGAATCAACCGTACCTCCGCTTATAATGCACCAAGTAAAATCACCCATAACTCTGTCTCCAAATCCAAGTCCTAATCAACACAATTACAACACGAATACATTGACTTCCAACAATCCTCCTCCAAACCCGCGAATCCCCATCGTCAACTCTTCTTCGCAATTCACTCACACGATCACGTGTCCCTCTTGGTTGGTGGAAGAAGAAAAAAACGCCCTGACAACAGCAAGAACACAAACTACGCAGGATCACAACAATCTTCACCCCGATGTCGCTCGGCATAGATGATGCAGAAAAGGAAGGTCCCAGATCGCTTATCAGGTTTAAGCGATATTGTCGGGTTATCGTGGGTAGAGACATGTGCCATGCTGATAGGTAGTTTCATGGTCTAGAGTGGTTGTAGGGGGGTTAGTCTTCTAGCCTAATTGGGAAGGTGGACGATCGATAGATGAAAGGGTCCAAGGGCTGGGATCTCAAGGGGATAGTGTAAAAGTTGAACTTGAAATAGAAGGCAGGCTAGTATGTAGAATAATAGTTGTTTAGTTTAAAGGTTAGAAGGAGAATGAAACACGGCTCACTTGGAGAGCGACGTTTCTAGCCTAACAGCCACAGAATTTCTTCTCTTTTTCACATTGACATACGTGTCAGCGGGAATAATAAGAAATGTTGAATTTGAAGAGCGTTCAATATGTAGCATAGTAAAATGATATTCCAGGTTCCTACCGTTACATATATCGGAGTATGCTATTCGAATTCAGGGGACTAGCTTCACAGGCAAATTTCCCTCCTACATCCTAGATCATACCATCGCCAGTTCAAGATGATCTCAACCTATGGCGGATTCTTCGCTATATTAGCAAGTACTCAGGTAGATAATTCATTAACCTACTGGGACGCAATCGGGTATATAGCTAGCATTAGGTGCAGAACACCAATCCGTACCGCAGTCCGCAAACGCCGAGAAATCCGGTGGGTAGTTGTTGTCGCAAGTGAACTAGAAATTGGGGTTAGAATATGATATGGTAATTGTTAGGACCACGCTATAGTGGTCATAAAACGGAGCTGTGGGGGTATGTCAGACTCACAAGCCAATGCGGGTTGATGTAAGGGACACAACCCATCCATGATTGTCCTCCTCCTTTTTCTTGGTTGCATACTTCCGCCGGTGTCGGTGAAGTTAAAGAAGACTTCGCAACCGGAGTAGCATTCGTGTATGAAGTGCTGAGGAGGATACCGGCGAGGATACCAGAAAGTTTGGAGTTGGAAAACTTCATGATTGTAAAGTATATGTCAGCTTGGGTACACAAACTGATCTTTCGTTTTAAATGTAGCTCACAGAGTACTTATAGCAAAAGCGGGATCACATGAGTGTGACCCGTATGTGTTCGAATGCAAATACATTCATTCATTATACTGGGAGGCCTAAAGCAATGGTCTCAGCCTTTCGCGGTAATCTAGCACTAGACTTTACGAATTTGAGTAGAATTGAGTGGCGAAGTCGTTTACGAAGGATTATGTCCTACAATAGAGCAGCAGGAAATATCTTGATAGTCTCAAAATTATCCGCGAACTAATTTAACCATATGAGGGTGGCCTCATATTTGATTAACCCCGAGTACGAAAAGACGACCGTCGGGTCTCAACATCAGACAGCATTTTCAATCTAGGGAGGGAAACGTGATATATAGTTTAACGCATCATTGAAATTCAAATAATAGCGAAAAGATGATTAGAAGGTTACGCGTGAATGTTTTGTCATGGCTACGTATAGTTGAAAACGAATAGACATGCAAGTTAGTTAAACAAGAACATCAAGTAGCAAAGTCATCTCGTTTCAGTTTTTCTTACATTTGCTTTCAATTGAGAGCTCAGAATATTAACTGGCATAGAAATTGATCAGAAACAAATAATAATTCATTTCAAGACTCTCACTAGATGTCAAAACTTGTATTCACGATCAAGGATTCACTATGGTACTGCATATCTCGAAGCTAAGGTGATATTTTATACCCTGTAGTAGGGATATGGTTAGACCTACGTAGGGCGAAAGAAGCGCAGGTTCCCATTGGTTTGTTTATTTAGAGGGGATGCGCTAGACCGGGCGATGTTCCCCAGGCTACTTGCTTTCACTACACAGCTAGGTCGAGAGAAAGGTATCCAAAAGTCTCTGAAAATACCTGAAATGAATTAGGATTATCATTTTACCCCTAATTTTAATACAATTAAAGCAACTGGGTTGAAGTTAATATAATAAAGTTGACTAAGGAGGGCAGCTGGATCGAGAAATACGTAATAGAGGGTCATTTGACAATACTACCACTTCTATAGAGTAGTAGGATCCTTTCTGTCCTATCATATCAATATCAAATACCTCAATATGAAGTCAATACACCTACATAGGGGTTTAAGACACTCACTCAACTTAGGGGTATTGGCAACAATATAGTAGGATTATTGTCCCTATCTTAAGAAGATACAATACTTCAGTGTTTCCGATTTTCACTGTGTCATACGAATATCTCGTCATAGTCGGGCCATTAGCTTTAAATTCCAATATTTTCTAATTTTGGCAATACCGATCAACATGTATCTACTTTATTTTCACAACTTGCATCTCGCATCTTCCGAGTGTTTCATAGTATCTTCCTAGTGCTTGCTTTTGTGCCTTTTATTTCTCAACTAGGTGTATTAATTTTTAAAGGACCAAACTTGGTGTATGAAAAAAGGAAATGTTCCAAAAATACTAAAGGTTTGAATTTTGAACAGATCACTAATTGCGTCCGTCGCAGTGGCAATCGATATAACCAACACACCCACCCTCTGTTATTAAAAGCTCTAGAAGCAGTAGCAGCCACTCCTTCATTCTAACTACTCACCGGGAACATGTTCCTGTGGGCACAAACCCTACCTCCTTCTCTACTATTCTCCAATACCCTATGAATAAGAGCTTTTAAAAGAGGTAAATACGCCCGCGAAGAGCATTATTTTCTCTCAGCAGCTCAATGATAACATTCTTACTTGCCTTATACTCTTATTGTACAATTTTATAACCAACATCGTACATAGAGGCATCAACATTAATATCGCCCCAAACTTTACTGTTAATAATGAAACTGGTTGCAGTAGCCTTAAATAATCCTACCTACTTTACATAATTATTAAACCCTCCCAGAATAGAGAATACATTGTATCGAAAACATAACTTGCCATTGATTTGCAATTTAAATATTACCAACAACACTTACATTCACTTTTCAGCTAACCCAATCCCCCCATTTTTGTCATCGCTGTTATCCTCTTCCTCTTCCTCTTCCTCTTCCTTTTCATCATCCTCATCGCTATAAACCGGACTAAGATTCTCTAAGGGGTATTCATCCTCGTACTTTCTACTCCCCACCTTTTCAGTCCCCCCACCCTCTCGTAGCGCCAACTGCGACCTCAGCCCTTCCAAAATACTTCCCAGCCTCCGCTTAAGCTCTGGATTCCAGACTTGTTCAATCTGCCCATCCATCTCTTTAATTTTGCGTCTTAATTCTTCGGCTACTTCGTCTTCTTCCTGATCTCCTTCTTCGTCTACAATACTGCCAGGGCCAAGTTCTACTTCAATATGCCCACCAAAGTATTTTGCAAAATCATGAGCTTGCATCTCATTACTAATTGCAAACACCACATCCTCGAAACCCCAGGGCTTTAACTCGATATGGCCCTTCCCCTTCTTCCCCACATCCCTCCCACCATCACCAACGCTCTCGATATCCCCATCAAGTACCTGTCTCCACACCCTCGCAACATCTTCTACTGGATTCCCATAAGCTCCACACCCCCATGCACCCAACACGATTTTCTTGACACCCTTAATTTTCGCAATTCTCAGCACAGCTCTCATTTTCTTTTCCACAAGCTCTCCATCTTTCTTATTCAATCGCTTATCCCCTTCCTCTCCAACCTCTTCTAACTCTGGGAATCTCAACATGCCCGCAGATATAACGTCAAGCCACCACCTCTCACCGGGCCCCAGCTCTTCTTTCGCGTCAGCTAGACTACCTGAACTGCGGAAAACGAGAACGTCGTGTGTGTATACGCCGCCGATTTCTGGTAAGCGGTAGAAAGACTCGCGGAGCGAGGGTAGTAACGTAGTACGTGCACATAGAAATTCTTCCTGGGATGTGGCACCAGTAAGGACGCCACCGCCAGGGCGAAGGGGTGACGCCATATTAAGGATACAAGAGTTTTGCTTCTTGGATGATAGTGAAAATTTAGAAATCTCAGCTTTATCGGCTGACTTGGAGGGGTACTTAGACGGAAAAGCTAGCATATGTGCCGCAGTCAATGTGTCGGTGACAACAATTCGGATCCAAGTCTTCGGTAACTCAGAAACTGATGTGATAGGCAATGACCCCACGTCCTCCGCAATCTCATCTCTTTGGTTTTTTTTACTCTTGCTCCTCTGTTTCCCTGGATCGTCTTGATCATCTCCAGTTTTGACTTTCCGCCTTCCCTGACCTTTCCTCTTCACATACATCACATCATCCTCACCCTTCTCTTTCTCATCAACACCAAGAACCGGTCCAGGATCAGAAAATACTTCACTTCCCTCTACACCCCTCCTCGCCCTAGAATTCGAAGCCAAAAGTGCCGGAACCGTCTTATTAACAATCTGACGTGCGAGTCTCGCCCTCTGCTCTTTGCGTACAGTGGGCGGGGCCAAACCTTGAGATTTCTCTGTGCGACCCATATTTCTGTTGGAATTGTGGGGTAATGTGATGGAGAATATTGCTCTTAGTTCCAAAAGATCTAACGTGACAGAGGTAAAGAGGGCAGAGGGGCAATTTTAGCCGAGGCGAGGGGTACTTCTTTCTGTTTCCACTTTCTAGGCACAATATAAAATGACATATAAACTGGAGGAAACATTGAAGGAAGATAGAATAGGCCACATTTATCATCTCGCTCAGCTTACATTTGTTCCGAAAGAATCCTTGAGTTCTTATACAAGTAGAAACGTGTAATAAGCACCTTGATTCAATCTTCGCAAATGCCTGGTGGTTTGGTGGTAAAATCCATACATAATATATCAAAAAAGATGCAGATTCAAAATACAGTTCAGGGATATCATGTTTCATTTCTTTGCTTTAAGAGCTTGCCAAGACCACGTGGATTCAGTCTCTAATGCCGGCTATGCAGTGTAAATACATCTCTCAATCCTACCGTAACGATGTCTTTAATCCTCCCTTGAGACACCAATAATCTCATCTGAACTTAATCAGTGTCGAGAACTGAATAACCGTTTCTTATACAGACTGCAGATTCTGTGGTACAAGCTCATCAGGCTAATACTAACGGTCTCGATCCTTCAAGTCGTCTTGCACTGTTTTCAGCATTCCAGAGAAGTCTTTTGTAACCCACTCCCAGTAGGTGTTCCACACGCGAAGCTGCGGGTCCTCAGGACCACCACTGCTCTCAGCGCCTAGTTGTTTGTTCAATAGGATGCTGACCTTGACCACGCCCTTTTGGCCTTCCTGTAACTTCTCTAGTTCCTGCTTGACAGCGTTATCTTTAGCCTTAACTGAAAGTACGGCCCGGAAATTTTCCGCAATAGCCTCAAGACGCAAATGAGTCTGATCGGGAGCAAGAACCATGAGCTTAGTGAGCATGAGGTTGCAAAGGATTCGGACATCATGTTCGTCGCTGATACCTGCGACGATACGTTCAAAGCAGTCGGATACGTCACTCACAGAGAGCCTTGAAAAGGCAGTCTCGAACAGTGCATACAATGTTTCATATGCACTCTTACGAATCTCGAGGCCATCATCGACTTTGTGCTTGAAGGGACCCATTTGAACCTCACGAATGAGCTCAGGCTTGACCAGTGTCTCTTTCATAGCCATAGGCAAGAGCTGGTCTAGGGCCGGGAGAATAATTTCTGGTTTGTTATGCATAGCGGAGTTGAAGGTTGTGAGGGCCAAACGTCGGTTTTCAAGGTCAGACTCGTTGAGCATCTGAACAAGCATGGGGATTACAAGAGGCTTGAGATATCCATCATAAGCCTCGTCAGTGTCTGCGAGGGTGTACCGAAGAGCTGAAATGACCATTCCTCGCACGCTCGCTTTCCGGTCGCTGAGGAATGCCTGAAAATATTGATTAGGGTTGACATAGAGCCCACTTTTTGTGTGGTACTTACCTGGAGTTGCGGAAGGTATGTCTTGGGGTCGATAATTGCAAGCCTCCCAATGCATTCCGCACCAATGGCCTTGTTGTCCTCTGCCTGGGATGCTGCAACGAGATTCTCCCATAATGGGGACGCGAAGGGTATAATTTCTGATTCTGTTCCATCATGCTGAAGGATTTCCTTGACAGAATGCAGTAGGAGGTACTGAGGACTTGATGGTTGACCCATTGTCGCAAGTATGACAGGGAGATACTTGCTAATGCTACCAGCTCCAGCTCTTCCGAGAGCTACAGCAGCTGCAAGTGGCACTTGTTCTGACTTCACCGAGAAATACTTGATGAAGAGTTGAGGATCGATAGGAGATTGTGCCCCAAGCCGCAGTGCCGATTCCCCAAGGACAACAAGGGCCAAGCACTTTCGCTTTTCATCCGTTGCTGACTTCAACTCGGTGACAAATTGGTCAAGTTTAACACCGACACTCGCACCACCGTACACCAAGAGGTTTCCAATCACCTTTCCAACGACCTCAGGATGTCCTGCAACACCCACTTCTTGAAGTAAAGCTGCCATCAATGTCTTTCCGGCACCCTTCTCACCGATAGTGCGGACCAAGGCAAGGAGTGCCTCCAATGAGCTGCCACTAATAGTTCCAGAAACCACACGACAGAGCGCAGCATTGAGCTGGCTCGTCATAACAGTTTTAGCGTCATCTTTTACAAATGTCGCAAGAATTATGAGTGCAGGCCCAAGGAGATGAAGGTCCGAGGCTGTCAAAAGAGGTATGAGCAATTCTACTATCTGTGACTTGGCCTGTCCATCTAGTTGGTGTCGGGAAACGGGGTTTAAAGCAAGCGTTCGAAGTGCACTCAAGCTCGCACCGCGAAGTACTCGGCTAGCTTTTCGCAGTTGCGCTCCCAACTCCAGAGCAACATTCCGGACCCATTTTGCGGAGAGCTCATTCTGGGCTTTGGTATGTGCAATTATGGTGTCGATGGCCCTCACGGAAGCCAGCCGTGTGAGCTCGTTCTTGATCCGATCTGCCAATAAGTCTAAACCCGCAGCTCGCTTTTGAGGTGAGATCAAGCCCTCAGTTCCAGAGCTTCGGCCAAGGAAAAGACCCAGTACATGGATAGCATTCTGTCGGACTTCAAGGTCAGCATCGTTAGCCGCAATCCTGTTAACCAGAGCTTCATATAACTCTTCTAAATACTTTTGATTATGTGATCCAGATGAAGCAGATCGAGGTGGAGTGAGTGCCTTCACGACCTGTTCAGTAGCAGCTAAAGCTTCGATTGATAGCTTGCTGTACTTGTCACGGGTGCCGAGAAGTAGAGCTGGTACAATCCTTTGCAAGTAAGGTTGTAGTGAGGCAGATGGATGAGTATCAGCAATAGCTCCGATCAACTGCAATGCCTCAATCCGTAGGCTATTTGCAGTGGCGGAGGCGCTGCTAGTAGAACCCCCACTTGATTTTGCAGCATCGACAACAGGGTCGGCAATCTGACTTAAATAACCATCTAGACCACCACGCTGGGTGATAACGATATCTTTCATCAGAACAACGGATGCCTGCTTCGTCGTAGGTGGGCAGGAAGACTGTTTGAGGAGTTGAGAAACACCACGTACGATATCTGGGCTGAGCTTTGCAAGACTCGCACGCGGCCCGACAGGGGGTGTAGAGGATGGAGCAGGAGAGGAGTACCCCAGAGAGATGGATGAGTTACCATGTATGTCGAACATACTAGCATCGCTACCTCCGCGCCGGCGCTTCCGACTCGGAGGAGGCATCATAGAACCTTGGCTATGTTCATCGGCGAACTTCACAGGTGAAGGGCCATCCCCGGATCTCCGGACGAGGTTAGAGAGTGTGGCAAGTACTTCGAGGCGCACATTATCTTCTCGCTCTTTAAATCGGGAGATAAGAGCTGGTGCTACCAGATTGTACAGTGTGCCGTCTTCTAGAAGATCGCCATTACTTCGGGTGGAAATAAGCGTGTACAGCACCTTCGCAGCACATCGCCGGACCTTCCAGCTGGCGTCCTCGTCATCGTCATATCCACCCTCCTCTTCGAAGTCTTCGTCATCCAACGCTTCTTCCTCTTCATCGCTCTCCATAGCATCGTCATCATCGTCAACTTGAGCAAGATTAGGATCGTACTTCAAGAACCTGGTGGCTGCGTCGATGGTCTCTTCCGTGTAGATGCGCATATCCTGGGCACATGAACCTAAGAATCCCTCCAGGGCGATAAGGGCTGCCTCGAGGACTTCGTCGATTTCGGGATCTCGTTCTGCTTCGTCGTCTGATAGCTCCATTTCTTCATCCACCTCTTGTGCGCTCAAAGCACTTAGGACAAATGGAGCCAGTGTCTTCAAATACGGGCCAAACTTGCGGGGGATAGATCTAGGAGCCAATGTCAGCATCTCTTATAGAAAAGAAAGGGAATGGGTTAAATTACCTGGCCATAGATCCTAGAATTGTGATGTATAGCTTCCGCTTAGAGCGAGTCAGGTGAACATCCCGTAGGTGCTCAATGACTCGCGAGAGAAAGGCACTGAGCAGTGCGTCGGAGAAGTAGCCGGCGAGTGTCGAGACAGCAGTAACGGATTTCTTCTTCATCATCGAACTCGCACGATCGTTCTCCAAGATTTCAAAGGTAATCTTCTGCAGAGCTTGTATCTCTGAATCTTGTAGCATAGGACCGAAACACCTTGCAACCTCAGTTAGTACGTCGATGGCGTTACTGTCGTTGCCTGTCTCAAGTTCCACCTGCAGCATTCCTTTGGGCACTCCGGGAAGGTCCTTCCGCGAAGGCATGATGACATTGTATCCTACTAAGCGTGGAATCAGGACTTTGCTGACGGCATTGTACGCCTCTGTAACTGGTTTCGTGCGAGCAACACCAGGGAGTGGCCGTGGTAGTGAAACCACAACTTCTCGCAGAGCCAGTGACGGAATTGACTGGTCGACAGTATTGTCTGTCTGCAAGTTCGAAAGCTTCTCGATCATGGGAGACAGGATATTATCGCCCACTTTATTGACGAAAGGCCCCAGACATTTGACTGCCATGTTCTGAACCTCTCCGTTGGTGTCCACCAGAGTCAGCAGCAAGCCGTCAACGGTCTTAGCGCAGGTACTGTGCTCGTGGGCGAGGAATCCCTGGTGGCCAGCTCGGAGGATATCCTGCAGGTCGCTAAGGGCCATGAAGCGGAAATCAGGGTCCTCATCGTGTAATTTGGGGAGAAGCTGTGCCACGTTGTGGGCAGTAGGATTCGGGGGGACCGAAGAGGGAGCCATAGTGGGAGGTGAAGAGGTGGCGTGTGAGCTGCGAGAGAAGCCATGTCAGTGTCTCGAATTTGGGCGGCGTGGTGGGGGT